>JAGTXR010000434.1:0-111485 GCA_022606575.1 Glossosoma conforme
TTATATATATAAGAAATAAAAAGTTTTTCTTCAGTGTGTTAAATTATCGTTTTTTAAGACAACTTGCATGTGCAGATTTAAAGCCACGCATCATTCAAGAAAAGTATTTTCATAATTGTATGAATAATTGTGAATTTGAAGTGCTTTTTTACGCAAGACTACTTATTTGGATCACTCCAGACGCGCTCATGATCCCTGGCTGAAGGTGCTGGCACACCAGCTACCTATCGCGCGTTTCCCGGCTTCGCACATCGCGAACACATTCTTGACGTATGGCCGCTCACTCCACAAACCCAACACTCAACCCCTGGCGAAACAGGCTTCATACGGTTGCGCACTCTGTGCCGCCCTTGGTAACACTAAGCTGTCCTATCAGCGTCCTGTCCCTCGCAGCCGCAACGACGAGAGGCGGAATCTCACTATCATCCGCCACTAGCACGCGCGCTTTGTCCACTATCTCTCTCGCTGAAGGAACTTTCCCTGCGGAACATACATAATTGCGTAGATCCGACGACGTAGGCTCAGGCAGCCCGCATGTGAAGTGCACAGCCAAAAGGTCGTCAAACGTTAGAACACCCGCTTGCGTTGCTAGCTTCCGCAGCTCCGTAAAATAGACATCAGCCGTCTCACCGGGCTGTATGTTTCGCTGCCTGAAGGCCTCGTACGATGCGCACCTACCCGCCATCGTTTGTTGATCGCTTGTGAGTAGGTCCGATGCTTTTCTTGGTTCCCGCACAACTGAGCGTCCTTGCTGCGGCTTGTGCGGTTTCACTTCTCGATTACGGCCGTGAGTATTGCCATCGCCACAATTGTGTTTTTTTAGAGTACCTGAATCTCGGCATATAAAACTACATACGTTACATATAAACAGTTTTTTTCCAGTGTGTGTAAAATTATGCTTTTTAAGACTGCTATCCCATGATGTTCGAAAACTACATATATTACAATTTAAAAGTTTTTTGTCAGTGTGAGGTTTTTCTTCCGTGTGTTTTAAACTATGCGTTTTAAGATAGCTTGATTTTTTGCATGTATAACTACATATCTTACAACTAAATGGTTTTTCTCCTGTGTGTGTTAGATTATGTTTTTTCAAAGAACTTGATTCTCTACATGTATAACTACATATATTACAACTAAAAGGTTTTTCTCCAGTGTGTGTTAAATTATGTATTCTAAGGGCCGCTGCTCGTCTACATTGAAAACTACATACCTTACAACTGAATGGTTTTTCTCCTGTGTGTATTAAATTATGTCTTTTAAGATTACTAGAATCTCTACATGTATAAATACATATATTACAACTAAAAGGTTTTTCTTCAGTGTGAGTTAAAGGTATTTGTCCAGTATGAGCTAGTTTATGTTTTTTAAAAGCCGCTGCTTGTCTACATTTAAAACTACATGTCTCACAACTAAGCGGTTTTTCTCCAGTATGTACTAAATTATGTTTTTTAAGAGAACCTGAATCTCTACAGGCATAACTACATATATTACAACTAAAAGGTTTTTCTCCAGTGTGTGTTAAATTGTGCCTTTTAAAATTACTAGAATCGCTACATGCATAACTACATAAATTACAACGAAATGCTTTTTCTCCTGTGTGTGTTAAATTATGTGTTTTCAGGGAACCAGACTTTAAACAAGTGTAACTACATATCTTGCAACTGTAAGGTTTTCTTACAGCGGCTGAGAAAGAATTGTCTGAAAAAATTTTTTTTTCGTTTTCGTGACATTCAGTTACATTTTGACTGACCATTGCAACACCTTGTGACTTGTTTGATTTCTGTTGAAAAAATGTAAGAATCTCATCATGCAGGATCACAGTGCAGCAGCCCAGCAGTTTATGCAGTCGCAGCGTCCTCTGGGGAGCGAAGAAGCTGCATCGGTCACAAGCCTCGCCTGAGCGGGACCAAGACTTCACTCTACTACCAACTGCAACTGATAACATTAAAACTATCATGAATTTCTTTGTAAGAGACTTCAGATGTCTACAAGGCCAGTTTATTTAGAAACCGTATTAAATAATTAATGATGTTGTCCTGCAACTTATCGTACACCCACATAACAAATTTAAGATTGATATATAAATTAATTTACTTTTTGTATAAATTATTTTAGATATGCCAAGATAGACCAAGTGCAATATTTTACACTGATTATCTTTTTTTTTTGTATGCACGATGATCGACGAGGAAGAAAAATTTAATAGTGGCGCCCAAGAACAAGATGGGCTGACGACATGAGAAGAGAGACGAGGAGACAAGATGCGATGGATTAAAAGTAATGAAGATTCATGTGGGAGACCCACAGTAAACAGTTTACGAACACAAGCCAATGATTATGAAAATAATGCATCATACTTAGCGATTTCTCCAGTTTCACGCTACATGGCCGCAATGTCCTCAGGACAGAATCTCTCGTGCCGGATGCTTCGGGGGTCTTGCTGCAGCAGACCAGCAGCTGATGCAGCCGCAGCGTCTGAGGGAGACCCAGGAAGTTGCAGCGCCCATAAGAGAGCGCCCCCATCTCACAAGTGACACCTGGAATTCAATTAACAATATAATATACATGTATATATATACGAAGGCGGTCCGATAGTAAGCCTCACCGCTGGCTGGCGCCACTATCGCAAGAGAAATTTACTTTCGTGTAGTACATTTCCATAGATGGCTACTGTCGAAATTTCAGCTGAATTATTACGGACTCGTTGTTTTTTATTGACCGCGTGTGGAAGCAGACCTGTCTGCGGATTTTGGAAAAATTAAAAAAGAGCAATATCGGTTTGCGATTTGGTTCTAGTTTTTGGAAGGGAAATCGCGCATCAAAATCAAAAATTGCTTGGACGCTGTTTACGGTGACTCCTTCGATGAGCAACCGTCAAAAATTGGTTTAATGAGTTTCAACGTGGTCGCACATCGGTTTTTGATGAGCTACGTCCAGCCGCCCCGAAAACGGCTACCACGGAGGATAACATGACAGAAATCCATGATCTTGTATTGGCAGACCGCCGATTGAAGGTGTGCGAGATAGCTGCGACAGTAGGCATCTCAACAGATCGCATAGGTTATATCCTGTATGAAATTATGGTCATGAGAAAGCTTTCAGCGCGATGCGTGCCGCGTTTGCTCATTCCGGACAACAAGCGTAACCGTGAGACCACGTCAGAGCAATGATTGTAACTGTTAAAGCGCAATCCTGCGTCGTTTCATGATCGTCGATGAAACATGGTTCCACTGGTACACCCCAGAGAACAAGGAACAGTCGAAACAGGCGACTTCACCCTGCTAACGTGCTCTGAAGAAGGCGCAGACTGTCCTTCTTCTTCGTAGTATCAATCCGGTGGATTGGTTTGCAGCAACAGAATCTTGCATCTCGATCTCCATTCCTCTCGGTCCTCCGCAACCCTTTTCAGCTCAGCATAAGCGCTACAATTCATGTCCTCGAATACTTGCTGTAAATACTCCCGTCTAGGGCGCCCTCCTACAGTTTCTACCCTCAATCATCCCCTCCACAATATCGTGAAGAAGACCATCGTGGCGCATGATGTGACCAATCCATCGGGCTCGCCTCTCTGAGATGGTTCTTATTAGGTGCCTATCTTCCTTGATTATCCTGAGAACCTCATTGTTCGTGACGTGGTCTCTCCAGGAAATTCCGAGAATTCTTCTGTACGACCACATCTCAAAGGCCTCTAGTCTTTTTTTTATCACTTTCAGATAAGCACCATGTCTCACAGCCGTACATTAAGATGCTCCAAGCAAGTGTTTTGGCAAGTTGCTTTACGGAGCCCTAAAGTAATATTCTTTGACTCAAGAATTTTGGCTTTTTATTGAAAGCTAGCCTTGCTTGATGTATTCGACTGTTGACTTCTCTTTTTGTTCTGCCATCCCAGGTGATCGTACTTCCAAGGTATACAAATTCTTTTGCATCTTTTAGGGGTACTCCTAGCATTGATATGTTAATTTTCTGCTGCTCATTGCGGCTTACTCTCATGACTTTGGTTTTTGTGCTGTTTATCTTCATATTGTAGTTGGAATTAAATATGTTTTCCATGGATGTCAGCGCTTCCGTGAGTTCATCTTCAGTTTCAGCAATCAGACAATGTCAGCAAACCTTATCATATCAATCTTTTGTCATGTATTTTAACCTCCTCTATAGCCCATTTTTTCCCTGATGTTATTAATTGCATTTTGTATGTATACGTTGAAGAGTACAGGCGACAGAGAGCATCCTTGTCTCACCCCTTGACGTATTTTTGCTTCTTTTTGGACATTTCCAAGTGATATTATGGCAGCTTCTTCTTTGTAAAAGTGAAAATATGAGTCTTCGTTCCTTGTATTTGACTCCAATTTCTTTCATTACATCGAAGAGCTTCTCCCAATCTACTTTATCAAATGCTTTTTCAATGTCCACGAAGGCAATATATGTATCTTGGTCCACTTTTATTCTCTTTTCCAAGATCATACGCAGGGATAAGATTGCTTCTCTGGTTCCCATTCTTTTTCTGAATCCAAATTGATCGCTAGTGAGAGTCTTTTCAATTTTTATAATATATTCTAACCAAAATAGTATATTGCATTGGAAAATAAAATAAAAAAACACACTTTATATTTTGGCAAATACTTATTTTGCTAGTAAAATTTTTTTTAAATTTATGTAAATACATACGAGATTGAGAAAAACGATCAACGTTTTCCCAATTTGAAAATAATAATTATAACAAGCGAGATAAAGTCTAATCTCACATTATTTTTTGATTTTTTACAAAAAATTCTCGTTTAAATTTTTTATCGTCAGGTGTTCAAATAAAATTAAATATCACACTCACCGAAAATATTTGAGATCTTTGAATTATCGTCGAAAGTAAAAACAACATATATGTTGTGTGATCGACTATTAGTAGCTAACTCAAGCGTTTGAAAAAACATGGCATAAGCTGTGTAAAGTCGGCCACTAAGCGTTAGCGGAACGATCACACAAATGTGGTGTGACCCGAATTTAACGTTCGGTCTGGCGATTACAAATGTTGTGTAACAGGACTGGATAGTGTTAAATTTTCAACATCAAGTCACTATCAGAAATCATTGTCCGACAGCAATAAAATTTATAATGAGTTATTAGGATCAAATAGGCCCTTATAGGACGGGACACCCTAATGCATATATACATTCACACACACATATAAAAAAGAAAATATTTTTGAAATTATAAATATTCTATAAAATCATAATAAAAGAGAATGCAAAGAAATAAACTGGTTTTGTAAAGTGTATTTGTATTTTGGTCACTTAAATACAACTTGCACACAACTTAAATGCTATTGTGCTTTTACTTTTAGTAACTGCTATTTTCTTCACTAGTCTTTCCCGTTTAAGCCGGATTAAAAATATCTATCCAAGGTTTGTTTCTGCCTTCCTCGTAGAATGTTACAGAAGAGATTTAGGCAAGTGTCATTAAATACCTCCGATGCACGACCAGTTGCAACCTTTTCAGGATGTTTATCTTCCTTGAACTGTGAAACTCTCTCCCACATTCCCAAGATCTCTTTCATCTCACTCATAGAGATAACCACAAACACCTCTGGCTCCTCATCGAAACCAATTTCTTGCAGAACCTCCGTACGCTGTATCTCATCTATATCGATATATATAATTACTTAAATAATGAATTAAAATATACATATTTTTTAATGTTATTAAAGAAAATAAAAGAATTGAATTGATTCGTAAAACACGGAAGGGTAGAGAGACAGGTATTGACATGGCAGTGAATATCGTATACTGATACAATATCTAGTGTCATGAATGATTTTGAAGAACTGAAATAATCAGCAAATAAAATAACATTGGTATCCCCAATTGCATCCACAAATAACATAAACTAACACACACTAAACTGAAGCTTTACCAATAATACATAGCTGCAATCCAGATGAACTATAATAGTTCGCGTCAGTGTTGAGGGAACGTAACCTCACTTTCGCCCCGTCTTTGGTGGCGATATAATATCCCTGCTGCGGTGGACTAAGCAGTAAATGTCTCACCTGGCTGTGCAGTAAATGTCTCACCTAGCCGCGTGCTGCACGGCCGAGTCATTGCCTGCACTGCAGGGAATTAATAAGAAAGATAATGACCGCCAAAAAAAAGACATTGTGAACAACTGTCAAGTAAGTGGGGCTGCCATATAAGAAAATTTATAACCCATCAATCTAAGTAGTAAGAGTACCGAAGGTAGTTTGTGAAGGTTTTAAGTACCTCAAATATCTTTGGTTTCGTGGCTCAATAATGAGAAATTAGGGCTGCCATATAAGAAAATTAAGCACATCGATAAAATTACCGAAGTCTAATCATAATAGTATTGAAGATACCATTTCATCATAAAATAAAAGACTTTTAAACAAATATATGTCATTATTTGTTCCCTGAAATATTCACATGTTAGTCACATCATCAGCCTGTATCCGTCCACTGTTGAACGTAAGCCAACCGCATGAGTCTCCATTCTCTTCGATCCTCAGCCTTCCGCATCCAGGTCACTACTGCTTATTTTCTAATTTCGTCAGTCCATCTTGCAGGGGTTCGGCCAATGCTTCGTTTGCCAGTTCTTGGGCGCCACTCCAACATTTTTTTCCCCATCAACTGTCGTCTCTTCGACAGATACGTCCTGCCCACTGCCACTTGAGTGTGCCTATCGATGGGAAGCCTTGAGTTATTCTGAGTATATCTTCGTTTTGGATTGTATCTCTTAGCATAAGCCTCTCCATGGCAGGCTGAGTGACCTTTATTTTATGGGTAAGACTTGCTGTTAGATTCTACATCTCTGCGCCACAAGTTAAAACAGGAAGGATGCATTGGTTAAGCGCTTTAGATTTAAGACATTACGCTTTAAAAATGTACTTCAGTTTTCCAGATGCTGCTCATCCCAGTTGTGGAGTCACATAACATCTTTTAATTATTTAATATTAAAAATGATATATTTTGAAGTAATAATTTTTTTTTGTAATTATTTTTGTATTGTTTTTTTAAATATGTTTCATTGGCCCATAGAGGACACCACTTTCATGGAAAACTTGTGTTTATTATTTTTTTAGATTTTAAAAATCTCGAAACAATCTCAAATAATTGAAAGCTATTATAAAAAATACTGTAAAATATTATTGGACGTAAGTAGATTACAGGTCATTTATTACGAGGCTCATAAGTGAGCATCGTGGCACGAATAATGTTGCATAAGTAAATAATAACAAAGGTCTTTATTCCAGCAGGATTGGGTGGGTTGTGCAATACCCAATTTGCCATATTTTTATATAGAAAAAGCTGACTAATAAGAAAATAATAATGCTACATCTTGTGTTTTTTTCGTGTATTCTTCTTTGACATCTTTGTTTTTTAAAGCTTTAGTGTTCCATTTATAGTTAGTTTTATATTTTATTATATTATGTACGATTATTTATTATATTATATTATTTACTATTACTATTTACATTATTTACTATTACTATTATATTATTTACTATTTTTCTATTTACTATTACTATTATATTATTTAGTGTTGCAATTAAAATTTATTACTATTTATTATATTCATGTAAAGTCATTCGAACCAAATGATGGTATACTTTATATTATTAACCTCGATAGTAAAATACAGTACAGGAATTGTATCTGAGAATGGTAACATTGCATTAGTGGGTTGCAGTCCTCAATGTTGACTCTGTTGTATCCAATGTTAATTTTTTTTCTTTCTATCAGATGTCTTCTAATCGAAGGAGTTGTCTGTATGATATAGTTTTGGTATATGATTTTAATTTTTTGATTATATTATGTACGGTTGTGAGACATGGTGCTTATCTGAAAGTGATAAAAAAAGACTAGAGGCCTTTGAGATGTGGTCGTACAGAAGAATTCTCGGAATTTCCTGGAGACCACGTCACGAACAATGAGGTTCTCAGGATAATCAAGGAAGATAGGCACCTAATGAGGCGAGCCCGATGGATTGGTCACATCATGCGCCACGATGGTCTTCTTCACGATATTGTGGAGGGGATGGTTGAGGGTAGAAACTGTAGAGGGCGCCCTAGACGGGAGTATTTACAGCAAGTATTCGAGGACATGGATTGTAGCGCTTATGCTGAGCTGAAAAGGGTTGCGGAGGACCGAGAGGAATGGAGATCGAGATGCAAGATTCTGTTGCTGCAAACCAATCCACCGGATTGATACTACGAAGAAGAATGCTACATAAATTAAACAAACAAAACAGCATTCCAACCATATTTTTAAATACGAGTTCATAAAAGTATATATTTTGACAAAAATTAAAAAAATATATATGAAAAAAAAAAGAATGGAGATGATATATTCTAATAGAAAGAGTCTGTAAATGGGACGGACTCTCTCTAATATAATATATTTTGGGATAAGGCAGGTTTTGTACTGAAATAAATAACATTTGACACTTGAAGTTCATTAGACATCAACATGATGCCAAATCATTTAATTGTTTACAAAACTATAATCAACAATTTAACACCAACTTGTTATAACTTCTTGTTCTTTTAACCAAGCGCAAACTTTGTAGGAATATTCATATTTTTATGTTTATATTCTATTATTGTTTTGACCATTAAGGGTAAGAAAAAGTAAAGCCTATATATAAAAATAACATTCACAAATCACCAATACTACTAAAAAAACAAACACTTGGTACTCAATAAAGAATTAAGTGCATTTAAATTACCATAATGTAATATATTTTCAAGTCAAAGATAGTATAATCTAATGATTTATGAAATCTGCCTATTTTACATGTGACATTTCAATAATTTTACAGGTAACGAAACCATACACCATTATAGATAATTTGGAGCACAAACATAATATAGACAATAAATCAAACATCATCATGTCACTCACCATTGCAGAAATATCTATGTTTTTTTTTGTTTTTTTTTTTATTTTATTTTTAATTATTTTATTCATAATAAATAGTTTACAAAAAGACGTTTTTTTTTATTTACATTAATATTGCAGATTTATCTGATATTTTTTTACTTAAAAACTAATAAACATTAAAGTAATATGAATATACAAATAAAACCATATAATATAATGCATAGTGTCCTTTATTTTGACACTATTTATGTTTCGAGAAATTAACTTTAAGGAGAAGAAAAAGGAAAAATTAAAATAACTAATATTAAACAAGACATAAGAAACAAATGTTAAAAAATTGTAATATTTTCTAGGGAATATTGGGGCAAGGGCTCCCAGAGCGGATAGACCTTTGCATCTGGCAGCTTCTGTTTGTGGGCCCCATCGAAGCCGTGAGTCAAGGGCGAGTCCCAGATATCTGACTTGTTTGGACCATTCAATTGATCGAGAATTGGTAAGCATTTTGGGAGGGAATTTACAATGACGTTTTTTTGTAATTTTATAGCTTCCGTTTTATTTGAATTTACTGTAAGATTCCATCTTTCAAAAAATATGTCAATTCGATAAGACCTTTTTGGAGACGAGATATAACGTCATCTAATCTTTTGGAGGATGTTTTGATGGAAACGAAGATGAAAAAAATAATGATTTCAATAATCTACACATAATCTACTAATACCAAAATTTAACACACAACATGCAAAGAATGGTTACAAATACAACGGAATAGTGAATTTCAACAATCTTCCTCCGGAAATAAAAGCGATCAGTGACATGAAAATAATGAATAAAAGGGGAAAACGGTTCTTCAAAAATAAAAAATCAGATCTGACGTAATTGTACAAAAATGAGAAATAAATGATATATTTATAATTTTTTTATTACATTATAATGTTACTATTATTAAAATGATACTAATGTAAACCTCTCTGTATATGATTCAAGCTAGGTACTAAGTAGTAATTGTATGTATATGATCCAAGCATAATAAGTATAGAATTTATATAAATTGTATAAAATATTTATATTGTTAAAAAGGTATTGATTATATTAAGTTCATTAAAATATGTCTGGTGGAAATTGAGACTTAGATGGGTCGAGGCTATTAAAGAATCGAAATATATATGTAAATGATGCTGAAATTGTCACTTCGATTATAAAAAATTTATAAATTTTAATGATATTATTTTATATTCTAAAAAAAAAAAATATGTTATTATGTAAAAAATGTAAAAAAATAATAATATAAATTATACAACACTTAAATCAAAAGATGAATCCCACGCCACACACAAGATCTACCTTTAAGTGGCGTGGAAAGCGAAAAAAAATAAAAAAAATAAAAAAAAAATTAATGTCATACTATCAAAAAAAAATCTTAAATGTATCCTATTATATTTGATTAAATAAAAGAAAAAATAAAAAATAATAATCTATTAGCTAATATGTAATTAGCTGATGCAAAAATAATATTTAGTAACAGGGAACATGACTTTGTCCTTATGATATATACATGCATATCGTCACAAACCTTGTCTAAGAAGATAAAAATTCCAACGTTTATCAAATAACAAACATGACAAATACATCGAAATTTTTTAGGAATTCTTGCCTCACAAAGATATTTAAAGTATTGATGAAGCAATACGACTTTATGAAAAACAAGTTAATTAAAAAAAAAAAAAAAAAGATATAAGAATAGAAAAAAGTGGTTTCTCCTGGTATCCTACAAATTAAACACAAACATGATTGAAAACACTTCATAAAAAAGAAACTAGTATGTTTTGGTTATAATATTGAAAGTTTAACCCATACAGAATTAAAATCAATATACTGGGTCATTATGGTGTAAATAAAACACCACTAGAGTGGCGAACTCGAAAAAAAATATATAATTGGATTAGGTGTATCATTTATTGGGGATCAAAAAAGTGCTTGTGGACACTGCCGTGAAGAATCAATCAGACTGATTATATATCTTGAATATATTTGGATCATGGTTTTTAAGTTAATTTTTTTTTATTAATATACATGTATTACAACTTAAAGGATTTTCTCCAGTGTGTTTTACAAGATTTTCTTTGAAAGTATGTAAGTCTTTACATTAATAACTTCAAATCTAACAATTAAAAGGTCGTTCTTCGGTATGTGTTAAATTTTGTCTTTTAAAAATGCTTATATAAGAAGACTTATAACTTCAATACATATTATACAAGTAAAAGGTATTTCACAAGTGTGGGTTAAATAATGATTTGTAAGATCACTAGTATGAACAGATTTATAACCACAAATCATTTAAGAAAAAGGTTTCTATCCAGTGTGGGTTAAAATATGTATTTTAAGAGCCGAAGCTCTTCTACATTTATAACTACATATTTTACAACTAAATGGTTTTTCACCGGTGTGTATTAAATTATGTCTTAAGATTACAAGAATGTCTGCATGTATAACTACATTTATCACAATGAAATGGTTTTTCACCAGTGTGTTAAATTATGTGTTTTCAGGGAACCAGAATCGCTACACACGTAACTACATAAATTACAACTAAAAGGTTTTTCTCCAGTGTGTGATAACATGTGTTTTTTAAGAGTACCAGAATCTCTACATGCATAACTACATATATTACAAGGAAAAGGTTTTTCTCCAGTGTGTGTTAAATTATGTTTTTTAAGAGCACCAGAATTTCTACATGCATAACTACATATATGACAACTAAAAGGTTTTTCTCCAGTATGTGTTAACATATGTCTTTTGAGATCACCTGAATAAGCAGATTTAAAACCACATTTCGTACAAGATAAAGGTTTTTCTCCAGTATGAATAAAATTGTGTCTTTTTACGTCACAGGCTCGTATAGATCTATAACTACATATCTTACAACTGTAAGGTTTTCTTGAAGCGGTTGAGGAAGAACTTTCTGAAAAAAAAAAATTTTCGTTTTTGTCGCATTCAGTTACATTTTGACTGACCATTGCAACACCTTGTGACTTGTTTGATTTCTGTTGAAAAAATGTAAGAATCTCATCATGCGGGATCACAGTGCAGCAGCCCAGCAGTTTATGCAGTCGCAGCGTCCTCTGGGGAGCGAAGAAGCTGCACCGGTCACAAGCCTCGCCTGAGCGGGACCAAGACTCCACTCTACTGCCAACTGCAACTGATAACATTAAAACTATTATTATTTTCTTTGTAACAGACTTCAGATGTTAACAAGGCCAGTTCAATTAGAAACTGTATTAAAGAATAAATGTTGTTGTATTGCAACTTATCGTATGACAAACGATTTATAAACAAATTTTCTGTTCATATATATATAAATAAGAAACTGTTGAACAGAATAACCTTTAAAATTTAAACACAGATTTATAAATTAATTTACATTTTTCAGCCAATTTAGTAAATCGTACAATATGCCAAGATGGAAAGAGTGCAATATCATTATAATATTGGTTGAAGGAAGTTCACCACACACGGCGCAACCCAAAAGCCACAATATCAAGTGCAATATCGTTCAGCGGTTTTCTTTTCTTTTGTATGCCCTCATGATCAATGAGGAAATCAAACTTAATAGTGGCGCCCAAGGACTGGCAAACGTTTGCAAGATGGGCTGACGACATTATAATACGAAGAATAGCATAAGGAGACAAAATGCGAAGGATCAAAAGGCAAAGAATTCATGCTTTCGAGCCGCACATTTAACAGTATACATACACAAGTCAATGATTATGAAAATAGTGTGTTATACTTTGAAATTTCTCCAGTTTCACGCTGCATGGCCGCAATGTCCTCAGGAGACAAGATAGTTGAATTGATTGGACAGAATCTCTCGTGCCGGATGCTTCGTGGGTCTTGCTGCAGCTGACTGGCAGCTGATGCAGCAGTAGCGTCTGAGGGAGACCCATGAAGTCTCCTGCAATTCAATATACTCAATATAACTATAGTATATGGCTAAATTGAAAATACATGGGGACAAAATCATCAACCCTGAAGAAGACCCCTGCAATGGCGGTCGAAATATCGGGGAGAAGAAATTCGCCACACACGGCTAAGTCCAAAAGCCAAAATAACAAAGGGACATTTTTTTATTTTTGAAAAGCGTAGGTAGGTCATTATTAAGAGTACTTTCCTAAGTCGTTATGAATTAAGTGAATCCTTATTAGTATTAAAACCGAGTTTTATGGAAGCTAGGTCATTAACCTTTGTCAATCGGGAAGAAATTTGAAATACCTTTCGGTCAAGACACAGTCGTTACAGAACAATAAATTCCAAACACAAATCACATTGGTTGAGAGTTCCAGCTACAATCCAGTACAAATTATGCCTCTTAGCTTACAAGGCACTCAACGGAACTGCACTGGGCTGTTTGACAGAACTTATCAAGCCTTCAGAAATAAGCGCGCGTGGAGACACTCAGATCGGATAGAGCAAATAGAAGCACCCTGCAGCTGACGGGAGGTAGTCCTAGCACGGTCTTTGGCAATCGGGCTTTCAGCTACGCGGCACCAATGGCCTGGAACTCGCTACCGGAAAGCATAAGAGAGCTTAAAACGGAGGCATCCGTCAGAAGCAGACTCAAGACCCACCTTTTTACTCAGAGAGGCAAAGAAGCGCTTTTGGAATGATCATTCGGTCATAAAAGCGCGCTATACAAATACTAATATAATAATAATAATAATATGGGACATTTGAGGGTATCCATCATCAACACAATTTATGTTGCGCAGCGGCATATTCATTCTAATTGTATTATTTTTGACTAAGCATCGTTGGACCAATGACTTTACTTACAGGTAATTTCTTGATTTTTTTATTTTAGTAATCAGATAATAATATGTCATAAGAATAAAAATTGTATAACAACTAATAAGCTATTGATATCCTCCTCTCTAATTTTAATATCGATTTACTGGGTGGCAGGATGCAGGAGCTGGTACCCAAGCAAGAAAACTTGTTTTTGGTTCACTATTCATTTATTTTATTACAGACTTGTTTTCCTGTCCGACTGATATGGAATTTGCCATACAACTGTCATAAGAAATAAAATGGTGTATGCAAACGCCTGCGTAATATTATATAATTAAAACTAAATAATATTATAAGATGTACGTGTCAGGCGAGCGAACAAAAATAAGAGACAAAAGATCGTTTTTCGAGTCTTTACCGCATCAGCCTAAAAGTGCTATATCAAGCTGATATCAATATATATGATTATTTCAATTACAAGAAATGAAATAAATAAATCTGCTAGAATATCTCCACAAATAAAAAAAAACAAAAGTAATAATATAAAAAATATATAAATTAATGTTATTGAGCACGTGTCATTCTTGGTGAATTCTCCAGTGGTACATGCCATGTCCTCCAAGGACATGATTGTTGATTTGATTGGACAGAATCTCTCATACCGGATGCTTCGGGGACCTTGCTGCAGCAGACAAGCAGCTGATGCAGCCGCAGCGTCTGAGGGAGACCCAGGAAGTTGCAGCGCCCACACGAGAGCGCCCTAACCTCACAAGAGCCACCTGAAATTCAACTGACAATATAAAGTGGTACCTTGACATACGAGTTTAATTTGTTCCACAACATTGCTCGTATTTCAAATTACTCGTATCTCTGAGCAAATTTCCCCATTGAAATTAATTGAAATGCCATTAATCCGTTCCAGCCTCAAAATGTTACCCCAGTTATTTTTGTTATGTGTTTTTGAATAACAGAAATGTATTTATAAATGACAAAAATATAGTACAAAAACATTATAAAAGAGAATGTAATGTAATGTGAAACTTCGTACCCATAAAATAAAAGTCACCCAGCGTGCTATGGAGAGATCCATGCTCGGAGTGTAGCTAAAAGATAGAATCCGAAACGAGGAAATACGCAGAAGAACTCAAGTAGTGGATGCTACCCAACGAATAGGCACACTCAAGTGGTAATGGGCAGGTCATATCTGTCGAAGAGACGACGGTCGATGGGGAAGAAAAGTATTGGAATGGCACCCAAGAACTGGCAAACGAAGCATTGGCCGACCCCCTACAAGATGGACTGACGATATAAGAAGATAGCGGGAGTGACCTGGATGCGGAAGGCAGAGGATCGAAGAGGATGGAGACTCATGCGGGAGGCCTACGTTCAACAGTGGACGGACACAGGCTGATGATGATGATGAACTGTGAAACTCTCTCCCACATTCCCAAGATCTCCTTCATACCATATTGATATATTGTTAGAAATCGGTTTGTTTGTCCCTGACTGATTTAAGGATAAGAAGGCACAGATTGTTTGTTCTTCCTAGAGGTAATACTAACCTGCCAGAGGGAGAGTGATCAGACTGTTCAACCACATCGCATCGAATATTGATATATTCCATTTAAGAGAAGCCCAGTTTCGACATGAGCTCCACGAATTTATTTATCAAATAAATTTCATGGAGTCTTATGTTAAGCGAGCTCCGGGACTTTTTAATAATTATTGTTAATGGAATAAATATTAACGGAGAGTACATTTCTCACCTCCGATTTGCAGATGACATAGTGCTAATAGTCGAATCATCTGACAAGCTCCAAGACATGCTCTACGACCTCAATGAAGCGTCGAACAAAATTGGTCTGAAAATTAACATGGATAAAACAAAAGCCATGATTAATAGTCATATTTCACAGACCTTCGATCCTATTTCCATTGGAGGAACAGAAATAGTGGTTGTAAACGACTATACCTATCTGGGACAAGTAATACAACTAGGGCGAAATAACTTCTCAAAAGAAATCAACAGGCGCATACAACTGGGATGGGCAGCATTTGGAAAACTAAAGTAAATTTTTAAAGCGAAAATTCCGCAACACCTTAAAACTAAGACGTTTAACCAATGCATCCTCCCTGTAATAACTTATGGCGCAGAGACGTGGAATCTGACAGCAAGTCTTACCCATAAAATAAAAGTCACCCAGCGTGCTATGGAGAGATCCATGCTCGGAGTGTCGCTAAAAGATAGAATCCAAAACGAGGAAATACGCAGAAGAACTCAAGTAGTGAAGTAGTGGATGCTACCCAACGAATAGGCACACTCTAGTGGCAATGGGCAGGACATATCTGTCGAAGAGACGACGGTCGATGGAGAAGAAAAGTATTGGAATGGCGCCCAAGAACTGGCGAACGAAGCATTGGCCGACCCCCAACAAGATGGACTGACGATATAAGAAGAATAGCGGAAGTGACCTGGATACGGAAGGCGGAGGATCGAAGAGGATGGAGACTCATGCGGGAGGCCTACGTTCAACAGTGGACGGACACAGGCTGATGATGATTGTTAAAAATAGTAAATACCTAATTGTTTCTCTTGTATAATATCTTATTTCAGGACCGTATTAAATATATTTGTAATGTTTCTGAAAGAAATGAATAAAATTGAAATTGAATACCACTCATAGAGATACCCACAAACACCTCTGGTATGTGTGTAAAGATTTTGTTATGTACTTGTAAATAGCTAAATATATATTTCATATGTATGTAAAAAAAACGATTAACAATGTTGTACCTCCGCTGGACAATAATGCAAGACATTCATCTGTAGCGTTATAATCAAAGAATATAGGATTATCGATTCTAAAAATAACGTTACGTTAAACATGGAAGTGCAGAGAGATATTTAATTGCAGTGCATGTGCGTTACATGGCAGTGAAGATTGTATACTGATGCAATATCTAGTATCATGGATGATTTTTAAGAATTTATATAATCAGCAAATAAAATAACATTGGTATCCCCAATTGCATCCACAATAACATAAGCTAACACACATTAAACTGAAGCTTTAACAAGAATATATAGCTGTAATCGAGATGAACTATAACAGTGTGGGAACATAACCTCACTTTCACCCCGTCTTTGTTGGCGATATAATATCCCTGCTGCGGTAGACTGAGCAGTAAATGTCTCACCTGGCTGTCTCTCTAGCCGCGTGCTGCACGGCCGAGTCATCATTGCCTGCACTGCAGACTGAGGGAACACTGCAGGTGATTAATAACAAAGAAAAAAGAATTTGTCAACAACTGTCAAGTAACTGGGGCTGCCATATAACCAAACTTATAATCCAGCAATCAATGTAGTAAGATTACCTAAGGTTGTTTGTAAAGGTTTTTTTACCAGTAACGTCAAATATCTTTGGTTTCGTGGCTCAATAATGAGCATCATGGCATCAAAATTTCTTTTTGAGTTGAAAGTTTAGTGAGTTTCTTTGAATGGTGGTTTTTTGACGAAAATGTTTGGCAGCATTCTAAATCAAGCCAAACTGTAAAAATGCATTTGATTTGTGTATAAACGATATTTTTGATGCCACTCTGTTCAATTATGAACTATGAATCCAAATATATTTAAACTTATTATTAAAAATCCCTTATAAACCTAATTATTCTAGGTACAAACAAGGGTTATTAATTTTGTTATATGGCAATCCCAGTTACCTCAATCACTTGTCAGTTGTTATAAGGACGTTTATTTTCCGTCGTTCATTATCTTTGTTATTAGTAACCTGCAGTGTTTCCTCAGTCTGCAGTGCAGGCAATGATGACTCGGCCGTGCAGCACGCGGCTAGAGAGACAGCCAGGTGAGACATTTACTGCTCAATCCACCGCAGCAGGGATATTATATCGCCACCAAAGACGGGTGAAAGTGAAGTTATGTTCCTTCTAAACGGATGCGCGCTATTATAGTTCTGTCTTCATCTGGATTACAGCTTTACATTCCTGGTAAATTGTGGATCCAATTGGGTTTACCAATGTTGTTTTATTAGCCGAATATATCAATTTTTCAAAATCATCGCTGACACACTGTATACAATATAAAAATATACATTCTTCACTGCCAAGTAAATAGCTGGCTCTACCCTTGTTTTTTTTTTCCATGTTTTACGCAACGTTATTTTTAGAATTGATAATCCTGTATTCTATGATTATTATTATGCTTAAGATAAATAAATTGAATCGTTGTCCAGCGGAAATAGCACATTGTTAATATACAGGGTTTGTCCGGAATGTTTTAGGACTGATTTTTTCCCGCCGCGACTACTTCGGAGTGCGCGCGCACTGACTGGATTCGGTAGAGAGGGTTCCTAGCTTACCAACGAGCGGCTGGTTAGTTGTCTCCAAGCGCCCGGAGAGTCAGGAGAGGCTTGTTCGCGCGAAGTGTCTGTGAGTGGTGCAAGCTGAAAATGCAGCGTTCGTTAGAGCTGAGGTATGCGATTAAATTCTGTGTGAAACTCGGTAAATCTGCGACAGAGACGTTTGATATGATCAAACAGGCTTACCCAGATGATGCTTTAGGAAAAAGTGGTGTGTTTCGGTGGCACAAGGCCTTTTTGCAGGGCCGGGAAGAGGTTACCGATGAAGACCGTCGAAGACCGTCGACTTCGATAAACACCGACAATGTGACTCGTGTGCGCGAAGTGTTGAACTCAGACCGTCGACTAAGTACTCGTTTAATTGCCTATATGTTAAATTTAACAAAATCTGTGATTCATAACATTGTGACGAAGCATTTGAACATGCGCAAGATGTGCGCGAAGATGGTCCCAACGCCCCGGCTCACACCGCCTTTCTTGTGACCTGACCAAAGCAGGCATCCCAACGCTTCCGCAGCCGGCCTACAGCCCAGATGTTGCCCCCCCGGGACTTCTTTTTGTTTCCTCGCCTGAAAAGGCCGATGAAAGACAAGCATTTTGAGATGACAGGGGGGATCTAAACAGTTTGCATCGCGGATATAAAGGCTATTCCAGAGAATGCCTTCCGCGACGCCTTCAATGCTTGGAAATCGCGCGAGCAGCGCTGCATCGACGCAGGAGTCTACTTTGAATGTTTTTAAAGAATTGTAACAATTGGCTCAATATTTTTTTTTAAATCGACTCAGTCCTAAAACTTTCCGGACAAACCTGTACTTAGACAAGTTTAACATACTTATGGAATACATATTGAGGTTTTCACAAGTACAGAGGTCGTGTACAGGAGGCTTGGCTATTGTTACACATACAGGAGAATACCGGCAGATGGTGGGAGTAATTCTGAAGTCTCTTCTGTGGAAATCTATGACGCTTACCATGGTGTTGATCCGCCAACGTCATGGACTACAACCCGAGATTCACGCATCATCCTTTATTATTACAAGAATATACTATGAATGGGTGGTCTTCACGGGTAGACTTTCATCTACCACCAATTTTAATTAATAGGCTATGACTGACATTTTACGGGTGATGGATCAAATTCACACCAACCGGGGGTATTTTAGAGCTCAGAAATCAATTAAAAATCCCTCTTATTTTTATAATCTCCGTCGGGGATCAATCCCACGACCTTTGGGTTGCAAAGCAAACGCTTTGAGCATTGAGCTATGACCGCCGGCACGATTCTCTGAGCGTATCGTGTGCGGGCGCGTGGTTGTAGGGTAAAGGTTGGTGGCGGTCGGATGGGCGCTGATGCCTCGCTGCTCCGGGGCTGGTTGCGGTGGAGGGAACTGACCTGCGGCTAAATATCGTAGGTTGGCTTTCCCATCAATAACGTATTTCGTAGTTAGCAACGTGTTACCAAAGAAGGCAATTCGAGACTCGCTGTAGTATTCTAACTTCGCAGCCTTAGACTGAGGTCTATTTGACATCTAACTGATGCACCTTGAATCACGGGAAAGTCTTCAGCCACTCTCTAACAAGTAGCCTTTTGCGTGCGTCTAGTAACGGGTCCTCATCTGGGTCTCCAAAATCAGGACAGCACAGGGAGAGTTTCAAAAAGTGACCTATCAGCCGGTGTATAAGCTCGCCGCATCCAGTGTGCCGGATAGTGACCGGATTGGGTCCCACTGTTTGCGTGCGGGGAGCACTGGGGTACTCCACCTCGCTGCCCTCCTCTGCACTCGACCTGATCCGAAACCGCGAGGACTGTGTGCTTATCTCACCGGCGCCTTACCTTTTACCCTAATAAATTCCACTAAACAGATAACAAACATACACATGAATGCACACATCCTTAATATGTTTCCACAAACATATTTATTTCATAAATAGCCTTTTACAAATAGAACATTTTTTTAATAACGATATTTGTACATAAACATATGATATATTTGAGATACGAGCTGTCGAGCGAGCAAAGTTTTGCTTTGAAATACGAGCAACATGTGAGATACGGCCTAAGAAGGTTTCACAAGAAATTGGTTTCGACAAGGAGCCAGAGGTGTTTGTGGTTATCTCTACAAGTGAGATGCAGGAGATCTTGGGAATATAGGAGAGAGTTTCGCATTCGTGGAAGAGAAACACCCTGAAAAGGTTGCAACTGATCGTGCAACGGAGGTATTTAATGACAATTAACCTAATTGCATAACTCATTTCTTCATCATTCTGAAAAAGAGGCAAAAACAAACTTGGTTAGGTATTTTTGATCCGGCATAAAAGAGAATGACTAGTGAAGTAAAAAGGCAGTGACTAAAATACAAATTCCGTATATAAAACCAGTAATTTTCCTTACATTCTCGTTTATTATATTTTTATTGCATATTATTACATATATAAATATATTTTTCTGTTGTATATGTATGTACAAGTGTATATATACATATATTTTATGTTGTCAATTGAATTACAGGATTCACTTGTGAGGTGGATGCCCTCTTGTGTGGGCGCTGCAACTTCTTGGGTCTCCCTCAGACGCTGCGGCTGCATCAGCTGCTGGTCTGCTGCAGCAAGGCCCCCGAAGCATCCGGCACCAGAGATTCTGTTCAATCACTTCAACAATCTTGTCATCAGAGAACATGGGATGTGCCACTGGAGAATTCGCCAAGTATGACATGGACTGCAATACTGAAGACAATGCGGCCATGCAGCGTGAGACTGGAGAAATCTTCAAGTATGACACATTACTTTCATTGTCATTATCATCAGCTTGTGTTCGTACACTGTTAAATGCAAGTCTCTCACATAAATCTACGTCCGTCTTAATTCTCAGCCTCCAGCGTACTCTCGCCATTATTCTAATGTTGTCAGCCCATCTTGCAAACATTTTCCAGTTCTTGGGCAACACCATTAAATTTTGCTTCCTCATCGAGTATCAGGGCATACAAAAGAAAAAGAAAACCACTGAACAATATTGCACTTGTTCCATCTTGGCATATTATAGGACTTACTGAAATGGCTCAAAAGTGTTAATTAATTTATAAATCGTACGACAAGTTACAGTACAACAACATTTATTCTTTTTTACGGTTTCTAATTGAATTGGCCTTGTAGACATCTGAAGTCTGTTACAAAGAAATTATTGATAGTTTTAATGTTTTCAGTTGCAGTTGGCTGTAGAGTGGAGTCTTGGTCCCGCTCAGGTGAGGCTTGTGACTGGTGCAGCTTCTTCGCTCCCCAGAGGACGCTGCGACTGCATAAACTGCTGGGCTGCTGCACTGTGATCCTGCGTGATGAGAAGAAAAAAATAGAAAATACTAGAGTGTTTCAACAGAACTCAAACAAGTCACTAGGTATTGCAATAGTTAGACAAAATGAAACTGAATGCGACGAAAATGATAAATACCTTATTTCAGATATTTCTTTATCAGCTGCTGTAGGAAAATCTTACAGTTGCAATATATGTAATTATACTTTTTCACAGTCTAGTTCTCTAAAAAAACATTATTTAAGACATACTGGAGAAAAACCTTTTAGTTGTAATATATGTAGTTATGCATGTAGAGATTCTAGTAATCTTAAAAGACACAAATTAATCCACACTGGAGAAAAACCTTTTTGCTGTAATTTGTGTAGTTATGCATGTAGAGATTCTGCTTCTCTTAAAAAACATCATTTAATACACACTGGAGAAAAACCATTCAGTTGTAAGAAATGTAGTTTTAAAAGTACACAAGTAACGGTTTTAAATAAACATGAATTAGTACATACTGGAGCTCACATTGAAGAAAAACTTATTAGTTGTAATTTATGTAGTTTTACCTGTCGAGATTCTGCTAATCTTAAAAGACATAATTTAATACATACTGGAGAAAAACCATTCAGTTGTAAGGTATGTAGTTTTAGATGCAGACAAGCAACAGCCCTTAAAACACATAACTTGATACACACTGGAGAAAAACCTTATAATTGCAAAATATGTAGTTATACATGTAGAGAAACAAGTTCTCTGAAACAACATAATTTAACACACACAGGTGAAAAACCTTTTAGTTGTAAGATGTGTAGTTATAAATGTAGGCGGTCATCGACTCTTAAAATGCATAATTTAACCCACTTTGACATAAAACCTTTCAGTTGTAAGATATGTAGTTTTCAAACGTCACGGTCTAGTAGTCTTAAAAAACATAATTTATTACACACTGGAGAACAACTGTTTATTTGTAATGTATGTAGTTTTACATTTAGAGATTCAGATGCTCTTAAAAAACATAATTGTGGCGATGGCAACACTCTCGGCCGTAACCGAGGAGTGACACCTCACAAACCGCAGCAAGGACGCTCAGTTGCGCGGGAACCAAGGATAGCGTCGGACCTACGCACAAGCGATCAACAAACGATGGCGGCAAGGTGCGCTTCGTACGAGGCCTTCAGGCAGCGCAACATACAGCCTGGAGAGACGGCTCATGGCTATTTTGCCGAGCTGCGGAATCTCGCAACCCAAGCGGGTGTGCTAACGTTCGACGACCTTCTGGCTGTGCACTTTATATGCGGATTGACGGAGAGTACGTCGAGGGATCTATGCAACTATGTATGTTCCGCAGCGGAAATCCCTTTGGCAAAAGAGATAGTGGACAAAGCGCGCGTGCTATTGGCGGAAGATTGTGAGATTCAGCCTCTTGTTGCCGCGGTTGCGAGGGACACGACGCCGATATGAGAGCTAAATGTTCCCATTGCAGAGGGCGGCACAGAGTGCGCTACTGTATGAAGCATGTTCCGCCAGGGGTTGAGTGTTGGGTTTGTGGAGAGCGCGGCTTTATGTCAAGAATGTGTTCACGATGGGTGAAGCCAGGAAATGTGCGATTGGAGGCCAGTGTGCCAGCAGCTTCTGAGCAGGATCAAGGGCGGGTCCGGAGCGTTTCAAATATGTAGTGTTGCATGTAAAAGCAATATACAAGTCAAAATTGAAATTATTCACACTTGACAAAAAAAAATCTCGTTTTCTTAAAACTAATAACTTAAAACACACTGGATAAAAACCATTTAGTTGTAAAATATATAGTTATAGATTTAGAGAATCAGATCATCTTAAAATACACAGTTTGACACACAGCAGAAAAATCTTTTAGTTGTATGATATGTAGTAATACATTTAAATATGCAGGTTCTCTTAAATAAACATTATTTATTACACAAACCTTAAACATATGTGCCCAAGAATATTTATCAGTCTGGTTTATCTTTTATCACTACTAACCCCCGGTTGGTGTGAATTTGATCCCTTACCTGTAAAATTCCAGTCATAGCCATTTGATTAAAATTGGTGGTAGACGAAAGTCGTCCCGTAAAGACCACCAATTCATAGTAAACTCCTGTAATAATAAGGATGATGCGTTAATATAATCTATGACGTTGGCGGATCAACACTCCACGTGCAGTGCTTAGCCATATTCAACCATGTTAAGCGTCATAGAATTCCACAGATGAGACTTCAGAATTACTATCACCATCTGTCGGTATTCTCCTGTATGTTTACATAAATGTTGATATATTTCACGTGAACTTCACGAGTTTCTTTGGAGGAATGATTTGGTGGCATCATCTGTTTGATGAGCATTGGGACCTTCTGTTGCTTGTCTTTATTGCTTTGTTCTTAGAACTTAATCATTAGTACCTATATTTGTATATTAATTTTGATTGTACTTCAGAAACGATTTGAATTTTTTTTAAATTTGTAATGATTCTGTAAGTGAAATAAATAAATTAAAATATAAAATAAATTGTAATAAAAAAATCTTATTTTTTCCTTTCATTAATTATTTATCAATTGGTTTATTATTTTCAAGGTCTTCATACGTTTTTATTCCATTTTAGTTAGCCTCATACTAGTATTATTTAATTTAAACTATAACAAATATAAAAAATTAACGTTAAATATATATTTCCAAAATTAATAATAAGAACAATTCCATTCAAAATACTACATTTTAGAGAAGGGTTGTGGAGGACCGAGAGGAATGGAGATCGAGATGCAAGATTCTGTTGCTGCAAACCAATCCACCGGATTGATACTACGAAGAAGAGAAAAACATAATTTACAGATTTATATCCGAATTTATGGATTGATATAATAATTTTATGTATTGAAAATAAGCATTTTTTTTAATATAAAATTCACCAGTTTATTTTGAGAAGACTATCAGACTCAGATCATTCAAAATACTGTCCATCGGCAGCTACGACCTTCTCCCATCTTTCAAGTAGCATGCGGATTCCACGCTGGAAAAAGTCTTGGTCTTTTAAGGCAATCCAGTCATGGACCCATTTTTTCGTATCGTCAAAAGAAGAAAATCGCTGCTCAGCCAGGCCGTGTGTCATCGACCAGAAAAAATGGTAATACAAATGGATAAAAACATCTTTACACTCCGGCAGTTGAAATTGGACTGATGTTGCAGCCTAGGGTTTTATCATTCAGGTAAAATTTATTTCAGCCCGATCGGACATATACCTGCTGTCAATACAAAACGCTCATTTTCAATGGCTACTCCTTATACCAGTGGTTCTTAACCAGGGGTGCCCGCACTCCCTGGGGGTGCGGGGAGCTGCTCATAGGGGTGCGAGACAGAGCTCTTGGTTAAATAAATAAATGGGAAAATTAAGATACATTAATTATTTTTATAATATTACATTGCTAACTTTTGTACAAAAAAATTATATAATAATTTTTATGTATTTTTGAAATATTTAAATTTAAAAAAACCGAAATAATATTGAATATTATTTATATTTTCTAATGCTAACCAACCGCAACATGAAGTCCGATGGATGCTGTCAAAATATCCGATGCCATCGGTTTACGTCACCGGGTATTTACGAACAGGTTTCCGATGCAACCGATGTACTACGATTCACCGCCGATGTGCACTGAATGTATCTGACCTTGAATACTAGCCTTAACCAACTCGCATGTCAGTACTGTACAACTTTGCAATAGTACAGTTGGTTCTAGTAAACTAGTGTTTAATTTAATAAGTGAAAATATTTTATTTTATATCCCTTGCAATGTCGAAAACACGCTGCTGGAGTGACGATTATGTTCGATACGGTTTCACTTGTACGTCCGATACAGATGGTATTAAGCGACCGCAATGCATACTGTGCTATAAAATATTTTCAAATTGCAATCTCAAACCCTCGAAGCTGTCAGAACATTTCAAGAAACTGCATGGCGGCGAAGACGCTGGGCATACGCTTGACAGCCTCAGCTGTAAGAGAGCGCGGTTTGATTTGAGGGGTACTAGCAGAGGTTTACATCTGCGTCAGTTGAAAAACCCTTGCTGCAAGCATCATACCAAATAGCATATCTTTGTGCAAAGAAAAAGAAGCCACATAATATAGCGGAAGAATTAGTGAAACCTTGTGCATTGGAAATTGACAAAATTGTGTTGGGCTCGGAACCTTATAATAAAGTTAAGGAAATTCCACTATCAAATGATGTAATCCGATCTAGAATTGAAGCAATGAGCGAAGACATTTCACAACAAACAGTAGAAGATATTAAGAATAGCCCCGTGAAAGTTAGTGTTCAACTTGATGAGTCTACTGATGTTGACAATTGTAGTCAGCTAATGGTGGACATCCGTTATGTTAAAGAACAACGTGTTTTCGAAGAATTTTTGTTTTGTGAACCACTGGACTTGACGACAAGAGGAGTTGATATATTGAACCATATTAATCGGTTTTTTAAGAAATATGAATTATCAATCAATGTGATTGGATCAATTTGTACTGATGGTGCGCCCGCCATGTTAGGAAAGCATTCTGGTTTTAATGCTTATATCAAAAAAGAAGTTCCAGAAGTGACGATTACTCATTGTATGTTACACCGACATGCGCTTGCATCAAAATATTGACAGGGAATTTAATACATACTTTGTCGACCGCAGTAGCCGTGGTAAATTACATCAGAGGACGTGCGCTGAATCATCGCATCTTTCGGGCTTTTTGTGAAGAAATCGGTGATACACATATAACACTTCTTTTTCACACTGAAGTGCGGTGGTTATCTCGTGGCCGAATGTTAATCAGAGTATTTGATCTGCGCGAGGAGATAATTCAATTTCTTAGAAACCATCGCAGTAATTTAGTTGAAGACTTTGAAAAAAGAGAATTAATCCTTAGATTGGCGTATTTGGCCGATATATTCTCGCACCTGAACGAAATAAACATATCTATGCAAGGATTTGGAGTTAACACAATAACGGCAAGAGAAAAATTGTCTGCTTTTATTAGTAAACTTTCGGTATGGATAAAACGTGCTCAAAAAAATAATTTCGCAAATTTCCCTTTGCTTGAAGAAATTGTTTCAGATATTGAGTTCAATACAATTTCACAGGAGATTGCAATTCACTTGCACCAATTGAGTGAGTCTTTTCAGGGTTATTTTACAGCAGGAGATATTGAAGCTGTTGATGGATGGATAGTACATCCATTTCTTTTTGACATTAATTTAATAGATGACGCAGTATTAAGGAAAGATGATCTCATTGAATTACAAACAAACCACCGAATTCAATTGGAGTTTGCAAAGATGAAACTTGAAGATTTCTGGTGTGCCCAGCTACAACCATTTCCACAGTTAGCAAGGAGAGCAAGTTCTTGTGCCCTTTGCCACAACATATTTGTGTGAGTTAGGATTTTCATCACTTTTAAATATAAAAACGAAAACCAGAAATCGTTTAAATGCGAGTGACGACATGCGTGTGGCTCCTTCAACCAAAGAACCCCGATTTCAAAAGATAATTGAAAGTAAGCAACAGCAACGAAGTCATTAATTCCTTTGTTTGTATCTGTACTTCATACATAAATATTTGTAATAAATAAATATTTTTTTATTGGACTAAGCATAAATAATTATTTTAATAAAAGAAATGACTTCAAAATCGCATTAAACCATGTTATTTCCTTTCATATTTTTCTCCCAGATATTTGGGGGTGCCAAATCATACTTGAAGATACACGGGGGTGCGAACACCTAAAAAGGTTAAGAACCACTGCCTTATACATTACTTCTTGTATATTACTGTATTGACTGTACGTAATAGGAAGCGGGAAACGTAGTTTTCAAAATAAAGCGAATGAAAACATAATTAACATATCACAAAACAATTGATTGAGGACGATATTGGTAATATAAAAAAAACTTCTTGACGTAAGTTTATTTTGGATTTTCGGTGAGAAAAGTGAAGTTGTGGTGTTAAGTTTTTTATTAAATATTTATCATCATTTTATTTATGGTTTTAATGTAAACTGATTCGTTACTTAATTGTTATTATTTATTTTATTTGTCGAATATTTATTTATTATTATATCGAGTATTCAATAATTTTCTTATTTATTTTGTTTTAGATTTATAAACATCCATTTTTTTAAACTATTTATTTATATTTTTATAGGGGTATTTTTCTGAAGATTATCCACGCTGGTCTTTTGAAGCAATTAAGTCACTGACCCATTTTTTGGCATCGTCATATTTTTTCTTTCGTGGAAAGCCACGAAAGAAAAAAAATTACAGGAGGGCGCCAGATTTTTTTTGCCCTAGGGTGCCGCAGGGTCTAAAGCCTACACTGCATACTTAAGACTGGGTCTCATAATTCGGGCACGCCATGAGCTTAGTTAAAACCTTATGTAGGAGAGGCTACCAAAGAAATTTTTGAGATGTCTCTCTACATGCTATATACCCATCTAACATTATACAGAGTTTAGTTTACACTGGTTAAGACTAGAAGAGATATGTCCTTGAGTAATCATTTCTTCTGGCTAGTGCGTGGTGTGTTCGGAGATCCTGATATTTTGTTGGATGTTGGTTAATTTGTCACTGACAATTATGTGAGAATAAGCGGTACATATTGTTCGTTCTCCCAAGGTGTAATAGTAACATACCAGAGACCATGCCTCTTGATTGAGAGGGTCAGACAATTCAACTATATCACCTCGAACGTTGATATTCTCCACGAGCGGGAGGTTCAATTCAGATACTAGCTTCATATTGTTTTTTTGTAGAATTGATTTGTTGGGGTTATCTGTTTAGTTAGCTTTGGGGCATTCTAGTACTTTCTAAAAATTGTTTAATTGAAGAACTGAAATAAGTTTTTGTATTTTATTCGATTTTTTAGTAGTTTTTAAAGAATACCTTGCAAATAAATGATATGTATCACTCAGGGAAAAAATATGTTGTTTTTAAATATAACTAAATTAATTGAATTGATTTGACGACAAGTTGATAAGATAATTTAAAAACATACCAGAGTAACAAAATTAAATGTCTTCATTAACCTAGCCTCTGCTCACTACTTTGTGATGAAAGATACATTAATATTTATAGTTTTATAATACAGATTCTTTAAATGAGAGAACATTTCAGGATAGGAAAGATTTTGTGATGTAATAAAATTGACGGCCAAATTGATGCAAATACTTTTATTTGAAATATTCTTAAAAAATAACCATTATATAATTTCTTACTTTGTCTCAGATTGTCAGTCCTACAATGCGATACATCAGTTCTGTGGTCCTCAAAAAGGCGTTCATGATTTGGAGACAATCGAAAGACTGTTGTACAAATTCCACACATAATTTCAAAGATTCAACGTGAAAATTTTCAAAGATAAAACAAAGAGCATGGTGACATCAAGACTGCTATTAGGAAGCAAGCTTGAAGTTAGTATTAAAATAATAGACCAAGTTATGTGAATTAAGGCCTTAGGAATGGTTGATTTCCATGTGTGACTTATATGAAGAAGTTTGAAAACATTCAAACAAAACCATCATTCTAGCTGGATGCTTAAAAAATGCTGAATGGAGAAACAAACATATGCTGAAGGAGAATAAAGTGAGTATATACACAACCAGTGTGTGCCTGATTTTTACATACGGAATTGACACGAAGAATGAGACAAGGATATGAAAAACATTGGATATGCATATATTGCAAAATTATTTATATGAAGTATTGTTTAACCTTTGCTTTATGACGTATTGTATGTTATAATTTAAAAATAATTTTGATTAATAAATTAATAAATTAAAAATATTTATTTATGTAGTTTTGATTCACATTTTTTTCAATAAGGATTACATGTTTCGGCCTCCCTGGAGACTATCTTCAATAATATAATATATTTATTAATTTTTTAATTAAAATTAATTTAAAATTATAATTATCCAATTTCATCAAGTATTGTCAGTTAATAACCTTAATGGTATTGTATAGTATTTACTTCTACTATAACTCTTATAATGAGAATATCCCTATAAAATACAACAGATACTGAGTGAACAATTTTTGTATTCTTCTATAAAATCATACAGTAATAAATAAAATTATAATGTATTCATTTGAAGCTGTGAAAAATAATAATTTGTGGAAATATCAGGGATATAATCACACTCCCGTGTCATGAATCTGCGCAAACAGACAAAAGCAGTTCTTGCGGCATCGGTAAGCATGCGCGCTGCTATGACGTCTGATTGCGATGTTTTTTTCTCTTTTTCAGATAATCACATGAAAAAAAATTATACATTTCAACATGAACTATAGTCAGTCAAATAAATATTAAGGAATATTCTCGTTTTTCCGGTTTTAAAATGACATATCGTGTAGAAAATACATATCATCAGAGCTCTCAGATGTTTTAAGCACAATAAGTGGAGGGTTAATGTCATAAACTGAAATAATAATAGTGTAGTCACAATAGCGTATAAATATATAAATGAAGCAAATGAAAGCACCTAAGGATGCAAAATATTTGAAAGAGAGGACAAACCATTCTGATAAATATTCTTGGGCAAGTATGGTTAAAGTTTGTGTAATAAATAATGTTTTTTAAGAGAACCTGCATGTTTAAAAGTGTTACTACATATCGTACAACTAAATGGTTTTTCTGCAGTGTGTGTTAAGTAGTGTATTTTAAGATTACCTGATTCTCTACATGTATATTTACATATTTTACAATTGAATGGTTTTTCTCCAGTGTGTATTAAGTTATGTTTTTTTAGATCACCTAAGCGTGTAGATTTATAATTACATATATTACAACTAAAAGGTTTTTCTCCAGTGTGTTTTAAGCTATGCGTTTTAAGACAACTTGATTTTCTGCATGTATAACTACATATCTTACAACTAAAAGGTTTTTCTCCTGTATGTGTTAAATTGTGTTTCTTCAAAGAACTTGATTCTCTACAAGCATAACTACATATCTTACAACTAAAAGGCTTTTCTCCAGTGTGTGTTAAATTATGTATTTTAAGGGCCGTTGCCCGTCTACATTTATAATTACATATCTTACAATGAAATGCTTTTTCCCCAGTATGTTCTGAATTATGTCCTTTAAGAGTGCGTGAATCTTTACACGCGTAATTACAAATTTTACATTTATAAGGTTTTTCTCCTGTGTGTTTTAAAATGTGTACTTTAAGAGCACTTGCTTGTCTACATGTAAAGCTACACATTGTACAACGAAAAGGTTTTCCTTCTGTGTGAATTAAATTATGAGTTTTAAGAGATCCTGATTCTCTACATGTATAATTACAAATCGTACAACTAAAAGGTTTTTCATCAGTATGTGTTAAATTGTGCCTTTTTAGATTACTCGCCCTTGATGTTCCAAAACTACATATCGTACAACTAAAGAGTTTTTCTCCAGTGTGTGTAAGAATATGCGTTTTAAGGGCGTCTGGAACTCTACATCTATAACTACAAATATTACATCCTAAAGGCTTTTCGCCAGTGTGTGTTAAGTTATGTAGTTTAAGAGACCATGCCCGTCTAAATTTATAACCACATATGCTACAACTAAAAGGTTTATCACCAGTATGTGTTAAATTGTGTTTTGTAAGATCACTTGCTCTCAAAGATGTATAAGTACATTTCCTACAACTAAAAAATTCACCTACAATATGTATATATATTTTTTCTTTTACATTGTCAAGTTGGGGAAGATTTTTCTTTTTTTCGTTACTTTTCTCGATATTGACAATATTATTTTTTCTTATATTAAAAAAATCTGACGTATGGAAGGAATTCTGATCCAATGTTCCACACTCCATATCCAGGATCACAGTGCAGCAGCCCAGCAGTTTATGCAGTCGCAACGTCCTCTGGGGAGCGAAGAAGCTGCACCGGTCACAAGCCTCGCCTGAGCGGGACCAAGACTCCACTCTACTGCCAACTGCAACTGAAAACATTACCACTATCATCATTTTAGTCTTCGGACAGTTTTTTTTTAATTACAGGCCTATTTAATGAAAACCGATATTTAAAGACATGTAGGGTTGCAAAAAGTGTAAAAATTATGGGCTGCATTATGTAATAGATTACCATTACAAATTTAACATGACTTATTGATTAATTTACATTTTCCAGTAATATTAGGAGGGCACTATTGCTTAGTTATTCAGGTATGTCCTGATACTCGATAGTGAAGATAATTTTAACAGGTTGGTGAAAATAATGCGTCGTACTTGGCAATTTCTCCAAATTCACGCTGCACGGTCGCAATATCCTCAGTGTAGTAACCCGTGTCATACTTATTGTTCAGTGGTTTTCTTTTTCTTTTGTATGTTGCCCAAGAACTGAAAAATGTTTGCAAGATGGGCTGACGACATTAGAATAATGGCGAGAGTAGGCTGGAGGCTGAGAATTAAGACGGACGTAGATTTATATGAGAGACTTGCATTTAACAGTGTACGAACACAAGCTGATGATAATGACAATGAAAGTAATGTGTCATACTTGAAGATTTCTCCAGTCTCACGCTGCATGGCCGCATTGTCTTCAGTATTGCAGTCCATGTCATACTTGGCGAATTCTCCAGTGGCACATCCCATGTCCTCTGAGGACAAGATTGTTGAATTGATTGGACAGAATCTCTCGTGCCGCATGCTTTGGGGGCCTTACTGCAGCAGACCAGCAGCTGATGCAGTCGCATCGTCTGAGAGAAACCCAGGAAGTTGCAGCGCCCACATGAGAGGATTCCCACTTCACAAGTAACTCCTGGAATTCAATTGAAAATATGTAAACAAAACATGTAAAATGAAACCAGCCAGAAATGTAAAGTGCGTTTGAAACTAGCATTATGCTTCAAAAAAGAGGAGGGACGTGAGAGGTAAGTATAGTTTAAATATTTATTGATAAAATATTCAAAATTAGAAAAAATAAATCTTTTGTTTTTCGAGTATCATTTTTTTCAGTTATGGTAAATTGTTACCCAACATTTCCTCTTTAGATATTTTTTATTGCAGCCGTTTTTTCTGAGCATGAAATGGCGTTAAGGGGATGTCACTAGCGCGAGTCATTGTTTTGAGTTAATTCTTGTAATCTTTGTTTATTTGTCAATTTGATTTCAAATAAATAATTGTATCCACAAACAAACAAATATTTAAATATAAGTAACGTTTTGGATGCCATAACCCTGAATAGATCTATGCAACGCCTCATGGATTATCGAAGATTTGAACCCTTAAATGGTGTCTTATTTTAACCAATATGTTTTCTTGGGCAGACGATAGATGTCGCTATAGACCCAAGCTATAATATTGACCGAAAATATACAGTTTTATAACACACTGGTGTGCTCATGGCACTGGCGGGCTTTCCCCACCGGACCCATATTTGGTTCATGGCACCCATACGGTTAAGGCGACAATATAAACAGTTCAGATTTTCGGATAATATTATTTTTTATTAGGATAATTTTTAATACTCTGAATCCTTTATAGATAATTAATCTATTACAATATTTTATAATTTGATACACGCATACAAATCTACATCAAATTTCTCATCAATTTGTGGTGAAAAAGAAACAGCAGACGCTGGGATTCGAACCATGAACTATGCACCTTAGTTCTTTTCTGTGCAGAGCACAATCGACCATGACTATTCTCCGCCTTAATCGAGTGGAGAGAATTAACGTATTTATATTATTGTTACTTTCGTATGACAACAGATGTCACTTTGCTGTAAATTGAATGTATGTATTTTTATATTATTAAGATTCAATCAATCTACATTGATTTACAAAGAATTTCATAATGCACTTTTTTCTATTTGAAACAGAAATCTTTCCTTAGTTTTAACATTCATTTTATGTTGTTATTTTGATTTGAACCGCCCCTTAGAATAAATTGGACCGCCCCTTAGAATAAATTGGACCGCACCTCGGCAGCATCAAGTAATTATTAGATCTTATGAAAACATAATAGGACTGAATAGTACTTACGAGACACATAAAAATTTCCGTAAGGACCAAAGGTCTGTCGATAAAGCATTGATGTAATGAAGGATAAAACATGTTGAGGGTCAGTTTCTTTATTTACTTGGCAGAGAATATTGCAAAATGATAGGCACACTCTAGTGTCATCAATGATCCCGAAGATTTTGATACCATCAGCAAATAAAAAACTTTGGTATCCCGAATAATATAAATGAACACAAACCAAACTGAAGCTTTACAAGGAATATAAAACTAATTCAGATATAGACATAACTATAATAACGCGCGGATACGGTTTTGTGGGAGCGTAACCTCACTTTCGCCCCGTCTTTGATGGCGATATAATATCCCTGCTGCGGTGGATTGAGCAGTAAATGTCTCACCTGGCTGTCTCTCTAGCCGCGTGCTGCACGGCCGAGTCATCATGGCCTGCACTGCAGACTGAGGGAACACTGCAGGTGATTAATAACAAAGATATGAACGACAAAAATAATAACACTATCAACTGACAAATGACAGATGAAACTGGGGTTGCTACATGTGAAAATTTATAACTCATCGATTAAAGTACCTAAAGTAAAAAATATAGCATTTTTAACAAATATAAAAAGGGTTTTGTGACGCTAGGTCGTACATTTTAATCATTTATGCAGGTACGACCATGATATATATTTACCACAGGAAATACGCATTACATTTGTAATAAACGCTTTTTTGTAGGAATGTAAATATAAAAAATAATTCTACTATGACCTACATTATAACGTTTTAGTGTTGTAATTACGTAATTGATATGGCATGTTCGCATAATTTTCATGCAGAAGCTGGTGTTATTATGGTCGAATTGCTAAATAGAATAAAAAATCATGCTTTTGTACATTTTTCCCTTTGCGCATTATACGAACTCCACTCATAGATTTATTATATAGTGTCAACAAAGAAAAAAAAATCTATCAAATTATTATACGCACAACAAATCATGTCTTCTCTTTATACTAGCCATTTCCCATCATCTGGGGTCGTCTCTCCTTGTGCACGTTCGCCATGTCTGTCTGTCCTGCGTTTTATTCATGGTCAAACCCAGGGTTTTCAGATCCTTGTTTACAGTTGCAGTCCAGGTTGCCTGCGGTCTTCCAGGTCTTCTTCTCAGCGTGGGTATGTTGAGGGCTCTCTTCACCATGTGGTCCTCATCTCTCCGTGTCACATGCCCATACCATCTGAGGCGGTTTTCCCTTATCTTTTCAGGTATGGGGGCCACCCGAAATGAACCCCGAATATGCTCATTTCGAACTCTGTCCACTCTAGTCACACCACCCGCCCACCTCAGCATCTTCATCTCTGCCACATGAATCCTATACAAGTCACGTTTCAGCGGGGTCCAACACTCCGATCCGTAGACCATAGCTGGCCTTACAGAAGTTTTGTAGATTTTACCATTGATCCTAACTGGAATCTTGCTGTCACACAAAACCCCAGAGAGAGACCTCCATTTCAGCCATCCTGTGTTTATTCTATGCTCCACGTCAGATTCAGTTTTGCATCTAAGGATATCACAGAGCCGAGATATTTAAAAGTATCAACCTCTTTTACGGGTGTATTCTGTAGGAGTGGTGTGTTAACTGCGGTGCAACCAGAATTGAAATTGAAGTACATCGACTCGGTTTTACTTCTACTTATTCGCAGTCTACTACTCTCCAGAGCCAGTCTCCATTCCTCCAGCATTTCCTGAATACTTTGGGCATTTTCACTGATTAGAGCAATGTCGTCAGCATATAAAATATTCCAAGGGACTGGTTTTTTAATATCTCTGTTGACATAGTCTATGGAGAGGTTAAAAAGCAATGGACTCAGGGCCGAGCCCTGGTGAGCACCGTTCCTCACTTGAAATGGTTTACTCAGGCCAGCGGGGCTTCGAACACTCGTATGTATTTCGTGGTACATATCTTTAAGAAGTTACACATAGTACTCCGGAACCTTAAAGACTGCCAGATCAACTCTCTTGGAACTCTATCGAAAGCCTTTTCGAGATCGATGAAAACCATGTACAAATCCCTATTATTTTCTCTGTATTTCTCAGTGAGAAGTCTAATCGTTTGGATAGCATCTGCACTGGATCTTCCCGACACGAAGCCACATTGGTTGGCGCAATTAATCATCGAAAAAAGAAAATCTGAATAAAGTTTTATCACGTAACATCGTGAACCAAAACGGACTGAACGAAGAGGACGCGACAAAAATAAAAATTGATAAAAGAAATAAAGATTAAAAAAAAACAATGATGGAAAATAGTGGGATACCACTAATTATATTATTCAAGTATCGCCTACCATAAGAAGACAACTAATTGAGAAAAAAAAAATAACATTGGATACAGCCGAGTGAACATAGAGGACTGCAATCCACTTGTTGCGTACGTCGTTAGTATTAAGTTATTGTCTGTCTCTCTATCTATTAAATGTTTGAAATATATAAATAAATATTGTCAATTTGGTACATGCGCTCTCAAAGTTGCGAGGCGTGCGTCTGGGAGCTCCCAAGCATTTACGCGTCGACCCACGCAGGATCCTTGCGGCGAAGCGCTAATTTAGCCGCGAGCCGAGCGCGCTGATTGGTCGACGTTCCCCCCCCCCGCGCGCGCCTCACAGAGAGATTGATGTATAAATATAAGTCAGAAAACCAAAATAAATCAGTATGGATTTGACTCTCCTGTGTTTCACTTCAACCTCCAACCCTCGTCTGGACTTCCCGCCTGCTGCCTACTCTGGAGAATGAGCCTGCCCGCCTACTCTGAAGAACTGGCCAACTAGCTGCCTTACAACCAGCTGGGAGGGGATCGATCGAAGAGAAGAGCAGAAGACCGCAACACGCCCGTAGAGCGGATCGACCAGCCTGAGAGCTGTTGTCTACACCACTAATGCAGTGTTTCCACTGCCAGAAGTTTGGACACACAGCAGCAAGATTTCTGGCCAAGACCCAACCTCCCATCTGCTTGTACTGTGCAGGCAGCCACAATCACACAAATTGTAAGAGCAAGGAGAATCCAGTTTTTAACAACTGCACTAATTCAAATAAAATCCACAAAACAAACACACCTACTAACCATAATGCCAATAGCCACCTTTGCATGGTAAGAGATAAAATGATGAAAATAGCATATAGTCAAATTGATTTTGGCTGAATATATTTTTTGAGATAAATAAAAAATGTACATTGTATATCATATATCATTTCAATATAAATACTTACAAACTATTGAATAAATCAAAAAACTAAATAAAAATGAATGACTTCACATGCAACAATATTATTGATAAAATGGCGTCACTGCATAACAAATTGAAATAATGAAATGTACTAAAAATTTATTATTAATTTATTTATACTTTAGATTTAATTCTATATATGGTAATTAAATTTTTAATTATATAATGTTAGTATTATATCAAAATTATGTCAATGTATAAATGTGTATATGTACAATTCTGTATAAATATATAACTGTAAAATAACATAGATGAATCCCACGCCACACACAAGATCTTATCTGTAAGTGGTGTGGTAAGCGAATTTAAAAAAAAAAGAAAAAAAAAAATATTGGAATGTAAATTACTGTGTAAAAAATGTATCTTTTTATATTTGATTAAATAAAAAAAATAAAAAATTCATCATAAGAAATGAAAAACTGACGCATAACGATCGTGTGTTTGACATTAATTCCGTGCGTATATAATCATATATTAAACAACCATTATCTTTTGAGAACGACACTATTTTTTCCGAAGAGTGACTCTGAACCATATGGAAAATTGTACAAAGTATTGCTGTACAGTGACAAGAGTTATACTAAAAATGTTTATAGAGTAAAACCATATATAATGTGTAAAAAACAATTTAATTTTTTAATGAAAAGTATCTCTAAGTATTTTAAATTTTCGTTTTTTAAATATATGGTAATTAAAAATACATAATTAAAAATACGGTGCATAAATTATAATTTAATAATAATAATAAAGAAATAAATTAAGAAATGATTTTTTGGTGCATAATTGAGCTTCATGGTAAAAATAATAATGTATTTTAAGTAAACAGGCTTTAACATTTTTGCCATGGTTCTATTTTGGTTTTCGTAGAGTGCTGGATGTTTACATCCACCCAGCTGAGACCTTAGATCGTATATGAAGACTTGGTAACACATACTTTCTAGGTATGGTTGATGAAGATCATAAGCAAGTTTACGGTATCAGGCATCTGTTGAGTTGAGTTATTTGGTATGTATTATATTTAATTATAAATGTGACCACAAAACGGGATGTTATTAACATTCAAAAAAATGAAAAAATTATGAAAGAAACTTAATAAAAGACGTATCTTAAAATCAATGGAATTTATATTTATTCTCAAATTAATAAAATAGATATCACAAAAAATTGGGTATATTCATAACCAAAACGACGCAGCAAGCTGTTAAAAGACGTTTGATTGCAAAAGGACAAAGCACGTCCTCATGTGGCCCACAATATAAGGCCACTCATCGAGTCATTTGGATAGAAGGTGATTTTTCATAAGCCTATAGTTCAGATGTGACCTTTATTGACCAACATTTCATTCTGGCCCTCAAAGAAGACTTGGGAGGGCGAAACTTCACGAACAACGAGGAAGTTCAATAAGCGTTTATCTTTTTACGGCAAGCGGCGGAAAGCTAGTTTGAGGAGCACAAACAAAATTTTGTCTTCCGGATGCAGAAAGTCTTAAAGCGCGGACGGTGACTATATCGAAAAATAGCTGAATGTACAATGTTTCTACTCATTTAATATTTATACAATGGCAAAAAATCTCATTAATTATCTACTGCATAAAAACTAAATTGACTGTTTACCCACAATCAAGGCACACATCTCACCTTGACCACCTAAAATAACAAACACTTGATACACAAGAATAAATTAGGTGTCACAACTGCAAAAAATGATTACATATTAAAACAAGGTATAAAGTATTAGGAATATGTATTTAATATTTCAAATGGATTACAAAGTTATTGCTAAAAAAATTGATTAAAAAAACATGTAACAGGATGTATGCCATTATGTATTAAATTATATTTTTAAGGAGCATCTGCATGATACAATTGTAATAAAACATCAAACAAATAATCTCTGTTCAGAGATGCTGCCAATTAATCTTTAATATTGACACTAACAGTTATTTACACTACAGTACTGACATTATGGGTCAAATAATGTTTTTTAAGTTTACATGATTCTCGACATGCATAACTGCATATGTTACAACTAAAAGGTTTTTCACCAGTGTGCATTAAGGTGTGTCTTTTAAGACTACATGGGTTTGAAGTTCTATAACTACATACATCACAACTATAAGGTTTTTCCCCAGAGTGTGTTACATTATGTTTTTTTAAAGCACGTGGGGTTTTACACGTATAATTACATATGTTACAACTATAAGGTTTATCTTCAGTGTGCGTTAAACTGTGTCGTTTAAGTTCAATTGAATTTTTACACGCATAAGTACATACCGTACAACTAAAAGGTTTTTCTCCAGTGTGAATAAAATTGTGCTGTTTAAGACAATTGGCACTTCTACCCATGTAACTACATATTTGACAACTGAAAGGTTTTTCTCCAGTGTGTATCAAATTATGCTTTTTAAAAGAACCCGAGTATCTAGTCTCATAACTACAAACCTTACATTTTAAAGGTTTTTCTCCAGTGTGTTTTAAGATATGCATTTTAAGAGAACCTAAGAATCTACATGTATAATTACATAGGTGACAACTAAAGGGTTTTTCTTCACCGTGTATCAAATTGTGTTTTTTCAGATAACCTGATCCTGTACACACAAAACTACATTTCTGACAACTGTATGGTTTTTCTCCGGTGTGTCTTAAATTATGTTTTTTTAGATAACTGGGCTGTGAACAAGTATAATTACATATCTTGCAACTGTAAGGTTTTCGTTCAGCAGCTGATAAAGAAATATCTGAAATAAGGTATTTATCGTTTCCGTCGCATTTAGCTACATTTTGTCTAACCATTGCAACACCTTGTGACTTGTTTGATATCTGAAAAACTCTAGACTTCTCATCATGCAGGATCACAGTGCAGCAGCCCAGCAGTTTATGCAGTCGCAGCGTCCTCTGAGAAGCGAAGAAGCTGCACCGGTCACAAGCCTCGCCTGAGCGGGACCAAGACTCCATTCTACTGCCAACTGCAACTGACAACATTACAACTATCATCAGTCATCAACAGACTTTAAATGTCTACAAAGGGTAATCAAAATTTACGATTTACTAACAAGAAAATTCATCAGAACACTACCTAACTCATTATGGTCCAACACAAATGGTGTGTTTTTAAGATAATTATACCCGAAGTCCATCAACACAGCGTGTGTTTTTAGGTACTGCACATACAAAAAAAGAAATCAATTCATGCGATAAAAAATAGAATTTTTGTCATTAGACATCACTGTATATGGTGTATGTTACGTAATATCAAAATTTTAATAATTTTTTCGAAAGCTTAAAATTAGAACTAATCATAAGAAACGATTTTTTTTAAGAATGTAATGTTTGTTTGAGAATGTATTGAACAATTTTATTCTGAATTAGTTTGTAGTTGTAGAAAAATTTGTCAACACATGAAAAAAAAAAATAAAACGTTTGGCACTAGACGTCGCTCTAAATATATATCTTTTAAATTTATTTTTTCGGTTACCCAGGCGGTGTTTTTTTATATAATTAAGGTAAAACCCCCGTGTACCTGAACCAATTTTTTTGCGAACTGCAGTGTATAGTACGTCTTCACCTGTGTCAGGTTAAGTTTGTTCAGAAGTTTGTTGGAGAAATTGCGTTTTGGGTAGCTGTTGTTTTATTGCGAAATTTTTTATATGATTTTTACATTTTTATATGATACATTTTTTTTTATTATTACCGAAATGTTTAAATACCCAGTAGTTTTTGATCACAGTTGTACACATACATTGGCACAAAACGATATAAATATTTTAAATGTTTAATTTCATTTTAAATTTTGATTTAAACTTTTAATGTTTAAAAGGATTGAGAACCCCTGACCGTTACTTTTGATTCTATTTTTTTGTCTTTTATTCTATTGTTTTATGTATAATAACAACAGAAACTATCACTTCAATTTTTATTTAAATTGGTTGGAAGGTTAAAAAGGTAATAATTTAGGAAATCAGTTAATTTTAGCTAAAAAAAAAAATCAGCGGACTTTAGCATTATGTTTTACGAAATATAAGCAGACCATAATGAGTTAATAATTGGTTGTAATATCCATATAAAACTTACTATAAGATGTTTGCAAAAGAACGTTTAACTAGCAAGTCAAGTAGTCCTGTTGGTAAACAAGCAATTGTCCTCAACAAAAGAAAGATTGTCTGCTGAACTTTGTCCCATTCTTATAGTTTTGTGAATCTAAGCTTATAGTAGAAACAAATGCTGCAGCCCACGTCATACTTGGCAATTTCTCCAGTCTCACGCTGAAAAATTTAATAGTGTTGCCCAAGAACTGGAAAATGTTTGCAAGATGGGCTGACGACATTAGAATAATGGCGAGAGTAGGCTGGAGGCTGAGAATTAAGACGGACGTAGATTTATGTGAGAGACTTGCATTCAATAGTGTACGAACACAAGCTGATGATAATGACAATGAAAGTAATCTGTCATACTTATTTCATATAATTTCTCCAGTCTCACGCTGCATGGCCGCATTGTCTTCAGTATTGCAGTCCATGTCATACTTGGCGAATTCTCCAGTGGCACATCCCATGTCCTCTGATGACAAGATTGTTGAATTGATTGGACAGAATCTCTCGTGCCGGATGCTTCGGGGGCCTTGCTGCAGCAGACCAGCAGCTGATGCAGCCGCAGCGTCTGAGGGAGACCCAGGAAGTTGCAGCGCCCACACGAGAGCGCCCCCACCTCACAAGAGCCTCCTTAAATTCAATTGGCAATATAATACTTGTATAATGATACCAGACTCAAATATAAAGTGCTTTTGGAACGAGCATTATATTTCAAAAGACAAGAGACCTAAGAGGTAAATTGGAAAATGTATTGATAGAAGATTCAAATATCGAAAAAAAAAATCTTTTGTTTTTCTAGTATTTTTGTTATCTTTAATCGCATTAATTTGCATCCAGTTTCTGTGCGACAACGCCTGTCGAGATGCATATCGTGCACAGCAACGCGGGTCAAACCATTGAGAGGGTTGAAAGTATCAGATATCTCAGCGTACAGATCACTGAGAACGCTGGCCTGCAGAAAGAGTTCGCTTCCCCCCTCGGGAGTGCTGGAGTGTCATTTAACTCTATGCGAAATATTTGCGAAGCGCTACTTGCTATACTTTTTATGGCTGTGAATCTAGGCATCCCACCAAGAGCCAATGCAGCCGTTGATCTCTCCTCTCCAGATTGGAGAGGAGATGCCTGCGTGGAACACTGGAGGTGTGATGGGTTGGCTTTGTGAGGAATGACGAGAGTGCGAACATAGCAGCCTCCCTGAAGGTTTGGACCTGGCTGGGACATGTATTAAGAATGCCGTAGCAGAGCATTAACTATAGCTGTCTTTTCTTCAAGCCCACGGGCTCGCGCCATCCTGAAAGGACGTTGGAAACTATACATATAATGTACTCGGCGGGAATTAAACATAGAATGTACTCGGCAGAGCTTCAAGAGGCGGAGCTTTGTAGCGACAGTTCGTGCAAGCCATATGCTCCAGTTAGGGGAGGGATCATGGTATTATGATGATGTTTTTTTGTTTCCCAATGTATGCTATTCGTTTTTTTTTTCTCGACAATAGACGGGACTAAGTGTGATTCTCTTGCACCGTTCTTCTTAAAATTAATATAATATATATAATAAATGAATTGGAATATTGACTATACTATTTACTTATGAGACATATAAAATTTTTTCTCAAGGATTCCAATGGTCTGTCGATTAAAGCATTGATGTGTAGGAAGATAAAACATGGCAGTGAATCGCCAGCAGATCAAATAATATTGGTATCCCGAATAATATAAACAAACACAAACGAAACTGAAGCTTTAACAAGACTAGAAAACTGTGATTAGAATAAAACCATAACTATAATAGTGCGCGGATACGGTTTGTGGGAGCGTAACCTCACTTTCGCCCCGTCTTTGGTGACGATGTAATATCCCTGCTGCGGTAGACTGAGCAGTAAATAACTCACCTGGCTGTCTCTCTAGCCGCGTGCTGCACGGCCGAGTCATCATTGCCTGCACTGCAGACTGAGGGAACACTGCAGGTGATTAATAACAAAGATGATGAAGGAGAAAAAAATGCATTCAGTGACTGATAAAACTGGGGTTGCCACATGTGAAAATTGTTAACAAATCGACAAGAGTATCTTGTAATGCCGTGTATCCGTGATTGCAGATTGGTTGAAAATAAAATTACAACTTTCATTGTGTTGCACATAAGTCAGCATCGTGGAGAGAATGTGTATTTTTAGATGACCAGTTAATTTTTTTTTTATCAGTTCATTTTATATATATCGTACATCCATATATATGTTAACCAAGAATGAAAGTAGAATAACATTTATTTATCATTTTATCATATTAAATGAAGTTTATTGTAACTGAAACCAGTTGATTCGACATAAAGAAACATTATTGAAATTTATTTTTATATCTATAAAATAAGTTTTAGTGAATGTATCAAGTAATCCAGAACAAAAAAAACAACGCAGCAGGCTGAAGAAGGCGTTCGATTGCAAAAAGGCAGCGCACGTCTTCGTATGGCTCACAATTTAAGGTTACTCAACGAGTCATTTCAATGGAAGGTGACTCAATACATGTGGTGTCATTGACACATGTGTTTTACAGAAAAATCGCTCCTGTGACGAAACCTTAATGTATTTATTTACAAGCTTTACAGATTCCTGTAAAGAATACATGTAGGTTGATAAAAGGATTGACTGCACTTCCAATTTCTTACCGTAGATCTCACAATGAGTACTGAAAGTAGGAAAACGATATATTACGTCAACCGATGTCAACAGTCGGGGAATCTTTGACGGCATATGCCGACAACCGATGCGAAAGGGATAGTGTCTATCATTTATTGTCGGCCCGCAAAAAAGACTTGAGAGGGTGGAGAAGCGGTTCTTACCTTTCTACGGGAAGCAGCAGAAAGTTAGTTTGATAAACACATACACTATCGACACCAGCATGACTGCGAACTAAGGAGAGATTAAAATCAGCCGTTATCAACATGCCTGTCCCAGAACAACAATTTATGGTCCTCCAGCTCCCTTACAGACCCCCGACTTGGCTCTACGTGACTTTTTTCTGTTTCTCTGTCAAAAGAGAGAGCTGAAAGGATTGTATTGGGAAACTGTGAAAAACATCCAAAAGCATGAAACAATGTTTTTAAGAAACATTCCAATCTAGAAATTTTAAAGTGCTTTTAGATTGGCAGACACGTCTCTTCAAGTGTTTTGGTGAAAGGGGAGAGTATTTTGAATAATTTTAAGCACATGTAGAGACCCAATCATTAAATATATTTTCTCCAGAAAATATGCTATGCATTTGTAGTGGATCCACAAATACATTTGTAGTATATCCACAATCAAGGCGCATAAATCACTTTAACACATTTAACGCTTAAGTAGTTTTTAATGCATACGACTCAGAGGCTCGACTAAGATATAGGTCACATTCAATGTTAAAATTCCATTGAAATGTAACCGCTGGCGTACAGGGACTGTTTGTTTGAAAAAAAAAACGTAGGTCTTCGGTAACCTACAGAGCACACTTTTCAACAACAACGTAGGTCACCGGTGACCTACACGGCGTGGCACGTGTTACCCGCTAAAATTAAACTAACATTGGTACACAAGAATGAATAAGATGTCACATGCGAAGAACTATTTAAAATGACCCATAATAAAACAAGGTATAAATTATTAAGAATATATATTTAATATTTGAGATGGATTACAATGTGGATGCTAATTTTTTTTATGAAAAACATAAAACAGGAAATCTGTCATTTTACAAATTTAATAGAATATCAAACAAATACAACGGTACCTTGACATACAAGTGCCCCAACGTACGAGTTTTTTGAGATTCGAGCGAGCGATTGTTTTGCTTTGAGATACTAAAAATTGGCTTAGTGGGTCGGCCGGTTGCACACGAACCGTGCGTCACTTTCTATGACCGTGTCGGGGGATTCACGCTTTCCCACGTGAATCCCCGATCACGGTCAGAGATCAGTTATTAGTGTGCTCTCGCTGTCAAAGCATCTCTTTGTTCAATTAATAGTTATGGGGAAAATTGTTTCGAGTAATTTGAAATACGAGTAAGGTTTCGGAATGAATTAAACTCGTATATCGAGGTACCACTGTAAGTGTTTTTTTTTTTTATTTATCCAGTACATCTAACAACATGGAAATAAGGACCATTCCAATGGTTCATCAACAATATCATAGTATAATATGTCCACCATCTAATGCAGCCATGTCATCCATGCATGTGCCCAAGGGATTATCCATTAATTGTTCTTGTTTACGCTAAGAGGTATTTTTGGATCAGGATATAGATTGATTATGTTTTTTCTTTAAGTTACATATGCTTAAGAGCTGCATGTGGAGTGTTGATCCGCCAACGTCATAGACTACAGCCCGACATTCACGCATCATCCTTATTATTACAGGAATTTACTATGAATGGTCTTCACAGGACGACTTTCGTCTACCACCAATTTTAATTAATAGGCTATGACCGAAATTTTATGGGTGAGGGATCAAATTTACACCAACCGGCGGTATTTTAGAGGTCAGAAATCAGTTAATATTTTTATTTTTTTTATCTGTGTCGGGGACCGAACCCTTGATCTTTGGCTTGTCAAGTTTGCGCTTTGACCATTGAGCTATACCCGCCGGCGAGTGTAATAGTAAACGAGATTCACACTGAGAAATATAATTTTTATCAAAATTAATTTCCAATGATGAACAATAGTTATTATCCTAGCCATGGCCGAAAAAATTACGACAATTCAAAGAACATTAAAATCGGTCCAGTCATTTGTGTGTTGCATATTATAGACTGCCATGTTCATTTTTGGGTCATGAGTTGAACAGAGATGCTGAAAAGTAATGGTCAGCATTGATACTAGGAGTTGTTTACTTTGTAGCATTGACAGTATGGGTTAAATAATGATTTTTAAAATTAGATGATTCTCGGCATGCATAACTACACACGTTACAACTAATAGGGTTTTTCACCAGTGTGTATTAAGGTGTGTCTTCTAAGACTACACGAGTATGAAGTTCTAAAACTACATACTTCACAACCAAAAGGTTTTTTTCCAGAGTGCGTTACATTATGCTTCATTAAAGCACGTGAGGTTTTACACGTATATTTACATATGTTACAACTATAAGGTTTATCTTCAGTGTGTATTAAGCTGTGTTGTTTAAGATCATTTGTACTTCTACATGCATAAGTACATACCTTACAACAAAAAGGTTTTTCACCAGTGTGAATAAAGTTATGGTGTTTAAGATTATTTGCACTTCTACATGTATAACTACATACCTGACAGCTGAATGGTTTTTCTCCCGTGTGTATTAAATTATGTCTTTTAAAAGAGCTGGAGTCTCTGCTTTCATAACTACAAAACATACATTTAAATGGATTGTCTCCGGTGTGTTTTAAAATATGCATTTCAAGAGATCTTGAGGCTCTACATGTATAACTACATATGTTACAACTAAATGGTTTTTCTCCAGTATGTGTTAAATTGTGTCTTTTTAGACTGTATGCGCTTGAAGTTCTGTAACTACAAACATTACAACTAAAAGGTTTTTTTCCACTGTGCGTTACATAATGCTTCTTTAAATCACTTGAAGTTCTACATGTAAAATTACATACCTTACAACTGAAAGGTTTTTCTTTAGTGTGTGTTAAATTGTGACTTTTAAAATTACAAGAATCGCTACATGCATAACTACATATATTACAACTAAAAGGTTTTTTTCCAGTGTGTGTTAAAATATGTTTTTTTAGATAACTGGGCTGAGAACAAGTATAATTACATATCTTGCAACTGTAAGATTTTCGTACAGCAGCTGATAAATTTGAAACAAGATATTTATCGTTTTCGTTGCATTCATTTACATTTGGTCTAACCATTGCAACATCTAGTGACTTGTTTGATTTCTGTTGAAAAACTCTAGACTTCTCATCATGCAAGATCACAGTGCAGCAGCCCAGCAGTTTATGCAGTCGCAGCGTCCTCTGGGGAGCGAAGAAGCTGCACCGGTCACAAGCCTCGCCTGAGCGGGACCAAGACTCCACTCTACTGCCAACTGCAACTGATAACATTACAACTATCATTATTTTAATCTCGGACATATTTTCTTTACTTACAGGCCTGTTTAATGAAAATCGATATTTTAAAAGTTATTTTTGTAAAAAGTTTAAATCTTATGGGCTGTATTATGTAATAGATTACGATTACAAATTTAACACGACTTAATGATTAAATTATTTTTCCAGTCATATTAGAAGGGCACTATTGCTAAGTGATTCAGGTATGTCCCAATACTCGATAGTGAAGATAATTTTTACACAAGGTGATGAGAATATTGGTGAATATAATGTATCGTACTTGGCAATTTCTCCAGTTTCACGCTGCACGGTCGAAATGTCCTCAGTGTTGTAACCCATGTCATACTTGGCGAATTCTCCATTGGCACATCCCATGTCCTCTGAGGACAAGATTGTTGAATTGATTGGACAGAATCTCTCGTGCCGGATGCTTCAGAGGCCAGGCTGCAGCAGACCAGCAGCTGATGCAGCCGCGGCGTCTGAGGGAGACCCAGGAAAAAAGTCGACATTCAGGACTTCCAACAAGACATTCTCAAAACTAATCTTGAACCATATGACCATTTTTCCGATCTTGACCAAGACACTTATCACTTCACCACCAGACTCAAAGCATTGGCAGACAAACACGCGCCCGAAGTTACAAAAACTGTCAAAATAAGGCCTTCTGATCGATAGTTTGATGATGAATGCCGGGAAATGAAGAAAACTACTCGTCGGTTAGAGAGAAATTTATTGAAGAATAAGGCTGAGTCCAATAGAGCGGAATGGATAGCGTCCCTGAACAATTATAGAACACTGGTTTGTAACAAGAAATCAACCTTCTGGTGTGGTCTTATTGAAGAAAACAGAGCTGATCCACGACGACTCTGGGAAAACATTAACAAAATATGTGGCAACCAACAAGATAGGTTAATGACGGAAGCTCAACCTGAGGAATTTTCCGACTTTTTTGGTGAAAAAATTAGCAGAATCCGCGACAGAACTGGTTCCGCCGGCTACCAGGACTCACGGGGGACTGCTTACAGTTTTAACACTCTTGAAGAGACAACTGTTGCAGAACTTACCAAGTTTATTAACAGTGCTCCAAACATCTTTGAACGTCTCAACTGCTAACTTTTATACCCATGTGTGGTGTTGCTCACCAAAACCAGTTACTTGTATAACGAGAATGTACTCTGAAAACAATGCCTTGGTAAGTGATCCCAAGGAGCGCAGGTACAAGGCGACCGGCCCGGGGGCCTAAGGCCCCAAAAAAAAAAAAAAAAAAGAAAAAAAAAAAAAGTGCTCCAAACAAACAATATGCACTTGGCCCAATCCCAACTTGGCTCTTCAAAAAATGTGAGAAAGAACTTGGCCCGTGGCTTCTTGGAATTATTAATAAATCACTCACCAGCGGAAAAGTCTCCTCTTTATTAAAGGAGGCCTTAGTGACACCAGTTCTGAAAAAACCGCAACTAGACTCAAAGGATCTGTCAAATTTCCGACCAATCTCCAATTTGCCGTTCGTTTCCAAAGTAATAGAAAAAATTGTGGCTCTAAGACTCACAAAATACTTGGAATGCAACAATCTCTTTGCTAAGAAGCAATCGGCATACAGAAAATACCACTCCACAGAAACGGGCCTAGTGCGACTTCTTTCAGACCTGATAACAACTATAGAAAAGGGAAATATCGCAATGATGTCATCCCTTCTACAAGCGTCAAGCTGCTGGGAGTAGAAATTGACCAGTTCCTCAATCTTAGCGGTAATATCACAAAAACGGTGAAATCTGGATTTTTTAACCTGCGGCAGATACGGTCGGTAAAAAGATGCTTACCCAGAGACCCTACAAAGAGTTTGGTAAATGCGTTTATAGTCTCCAAAATGGACTACTGCAACGCACTGCACGCAGGCCAGCCAGCCAAACAATTAAATCGATTGCAGTCGTTACAAAACGCAGCGGCACGACTAGTCTACAACGCGCCCAAATTCTGTCACATTACTCCAATACTACACCGACTGCACTGGTTGAGAGTTTCGGCTAGAATCCAGTATAAATTATGCCTCTTAGCTTACAAGGCACTCAACGGAACTGCACCGGGCTATTTGACAGAACTTATCAAGCCTTCAGAAATAAGCGCGCGTGGAGAGACACTCAGATCGGCTAGAGCAAATAGAAGCACCCTGCAGCTGACGGGAGGTAGTCCTAGTACGGTCTTTGGCAATCGGGCTTTCAGCTACGCTGCACCAATGGCCTGGAACTCACTACCGGAAAGCATAAGAGAGCTTAAAGCGGAGGCATCCTTCAGAAGCAGACTCAAGACCCACCTTTTTACTCAGAGGCAAAGAAGCGCTTTTGGAATGATCATTCGGTCATAAAAGAGCGCTATACAAATACTAATATAATAATAAGGAATTTACAGCGTCCACATGAAAGCGCCCCCACCTCACAAGAGCCTCCTGGAATGCAATAAGAGATATAATATATGTTTAATCAAACCAGCCCAAAATGAAAAGTGCGTTTGAAACTAGCATTATGCTTCAAAAAAGATGAGGGACGTGAGAGGTAAGTACAGTTTGAATATTTATTCATAAAATATTCAAAATTAAAAAAAAAAAACATTTGCTTTTCTAGTATCTTATTTTTCAGTTATGGAATTTACCACAATTTTGTTACCCAACATATCCTCTTCGGATATTTTTTGTTGTAGCTGTTTTTTCTGTGCATGAAATAGCGTTAAGGGGATTTCACTAGCGCATGTCGTTGTTTTGAGTACATTCTTGTAATCTCTTTGATTTCAAATAAATAAAATTAAAATCGACAGGCGTATACATCTGGGATGGGCAGCATTTGGTTTTCATCCGTGTTTCCTCTTTCTTATAAAAGATAAATATAGAGTTGCAATCTTCCCAACCCACACAAAAACACGAACACAACACACGTTTCTCGCATGCAGCGTCCAGCCTCCCTGGCTGAACACTGTGAGTGAGTGCAAAAGTAGAGTGCAAGAGACCACAGTCTTGACCGGCTGTGGTCTCTTCATGTGAATACATAAAAAAACCTATCTCCCGAGATCGATCAAAGTGTTACGGGTGAGCTAGTTGTATTATAAAATACGATGAAATGAAAAATTTCATTGTTTAGAAGAATATTTTAATTCTACATAGTCAATTAATAGAAAACCAAGCTTTTTTTTATTTGTACGAGAAATCTTTCCTTTAGTTTTTACATACCTTTTATGTTGCTATTTTGGGATAAACCCCCCCTTAGAATCAAACCGTCCTCGCCTCGGCAGCATCAGACTAATTATGCGATCTTATGACAGCATAATAGTCAAGTTGACTGTGTAGTTTTTATGAGGAACATAAAAATTTCCTTAAGGACCAAAGGTCTGACGATAAAACATTGATGTAATGAAAGATAAAACATGGAAGTGTTGAGTGCCAGTTTATTTATGAACTTGGCAGCGAATAATGCATACTGAAACAATCTCTAGTGTCATCAATGATCCCGAAGATTTTGATATCAGCAAATAAAAAAACATTTGTATTCCGAGTAATATAAAATAGCACCAACGAAACTGAAGCTTTATCAAGAAAATAAAATTATTTCAGATATAGACATAACTATAAGAACGAGCGGAGTATTGTGGGAATCATAACCTCACTTTCTTCCCCGTCTTTGGTGGCGATATAATATCCCTGCTGCGGTGGACTGAGCAGTAAATGTCTCACCTGGCTGTCTCTCTAGCCGCGTGCTGCACGGCCGAGTCATCATTGCCTGCACTGCAGACTGTGGGAACACTGCAGGTGATTAATAACAAAGATAATGAACGGAACGACAAATAATAAGAATCGACATCAACTGACAAGTGACTGACGAAACTGGGGATGCTATATGTTAAAATTAATAAGGCATTGGTAACTTACCTAAGGTATTCCGGATGGTAGGGAATTGATAATCAATTTAATTCACCAATATAATAATAATAAAGTTATTATTCCAGCAGGATTGGGTGGGTTGTGCAATACCCAATCTGCCATATTTTTAAATACATAGCATTGAACAAAGTTTTAATTTTGTGAAAATAAAATAAAAATTAAAATAAAATAAAATAGTATTTCATGGTGGTTGGTGCACCATCTCCATCCATCGATGGCTCAGGGAGGAGTTGAGCCATTCAGAAGCAGCCAGGATGAAGATGTTGTTGGACCTCCTTATCCTGCTCCAGAAGCCGGCAACACGGTGTCGCAATAATGCTGGAAATGAATCGACTCCGCCCTCCACAAACATGTCAGATGCGCTACAAAATCTAGGGAGTTGCATAAGTTGGCGGTATGAGTTATTATACGCAACTTTGAGCTTCTCCCACTCTCGTTTAGGATAGTTAGACCAGAGTTCTGAGGTATATAGTGCCATACAGTGTGCTTTGAATAGCACTTTCCTGACAGCATTACTACAATGGTAGAAGAATATGTACTCATCGTTATATGAGTAGGACAATATATGTTGCCTCATGTATTCTCAAGCGTCGCCATCAACTGACAAATGAATTACGAAACTGGGGTGCTAAGTGTGAAAAAATTTAACTCATCGATAGAGATACGTAAATTAATCCGATTTATAGGTGAACGGTAAAAAATACGAAATGTAAAAATTAATAGTATTTATAAATAGATTTATTTATCTTTATCCAGCCATTTGCGCGAATAGACGTACAAGCAATCCGTGCATTAACTGCCATTTACGTACGTAGACGTAAATCGCCAGTATGAATGTTTCGAGGATGATATTTCTAAGTTTCAGCGATAAATGGGGCTAAATATTATTTTGTAAAATATAATGAACTGTTTTTTAATAACATCTCTTGTAAAATATGATAATTTATATTGTTTATATTACGCAAAGCAGCATTCAAAAAAGGTCTACAGATTTCTTGACGTATTTATTTGAATGTCCCGCTGAATTGTCGATATCACGTGGTGCTTATTTCGTTGCTGTGGTGTGGTTCTAAGAGTTTTTTTATATTCGACGGAAACGTAGACATGCGTTTTCATTCCGGAATTGAGAATTGATTAAATTCTAACGGATTCGGCAAATCTTCATACTTGTGCAGGGGTCTTCAACCTTTTTATGCCTAGCGGCCACTTTACACGCGTCATAGTTGACAGAGTATATTGTTTGGACAGGCTAAGGGTTTACGCTTTCACATCGGTTGTTGGCATTTGCCGTTACAAGATTCCCCGACTGTTGACATCGGTTGACATGATATATCGTTTTGCCACTTTCTTAACAGTTTTTTATGCATCATCTGATAGTTAAAGGATACAAGAACCAATGTGATCTATGAAAATAGCCGAAATAAATACATTTTTGCTTCAAATACTAGTTTTATAATTGACAGTATATTTTGTTTTCAAACCTAGCCGTAATGCAATTGATAAAAAATGTTTTTATGGTGCATAATTGCGCTTCGTAATAAAAGTAATATAGTATTTTTAGTTTACCAGCTTAAACACTTTTTCCATGGTGATATCTTGCGTTTTGTAGATTTGTAAATGTTCACATCAACCCAGAATGATTGAATCCATTGGATCATTTATGAAGACTTGGTAACACATTCATTCTATAGTCTATCCAGCGTATGATGAACCCTGTGACACATTTACTGCCCCTTGTAAAAGGGATGGGGGAAAAATATTTGTTTCGATTAGGTCGATGTTTTTTCTCTTCTTCTTCGAAAAAAAATCGAATTTGAATTCGAAGTGTATCGTATATAAACATCTCTATTTTTAAATAATAGAATTTAAAGTGCAGCGAATATTATATTTGGGAAGTTTTGCTTGATACGTATTGAACTTTTATTGCTCTGTGTAAAAGAGATGGGGGGAACATTTTTTATTCTATGATATCGATTTTTCTTCTCTTCTTCTTTGAAAATAATTATATAGCTTTAGTACCATTTTTTCCGCATGGTGTGGATCAGTACAAATGTTCGACTTTTAGTAGGGCGTTGTTCTTCGATGGATTCGTGTTTTTTGTTGTTGTAATTATTATATTTATTGCTACCATTGTTAAAGTTGTTTCATTAAAGAAAACATTCGAAATCGGGTCGTGGATGCCCTAGGAATCGGTAAATCTACAGTATCTCGGATTACAGAGGAGAAATACGGTGAATCTTCATTAAAAGAGAAAAAAATATTAACACCAAATAAGAAACGACAGAAAAAATGCTCAATTACAAAAATCCGATAGCTTTAATTTGTCGGCAATTCGGAATCACGTGTATGCATACTATGACCGCAACGAAATACCAACACTTCTTAAACTAGTAGGTTCTTTAAAGTCAGTCGGATTATTTCAAGGCAGTGCGACGTCTTTTAGTAAGTGCTGAGTTTAGTTTAGCTATGTACTAATATTTATCTCTCCACTCGCTTTTCTTCATAATTTTCATATTAGTAATATTATTATTTATAGTTTCTTTTACATGTCTCATAAAACCTTTTAATATTCACTTATAATTGATAATAATTCTAATATTTCATTTAAGTAGGTATTTACAAAAACAATCGAAAAAACGATTATCTATACCCCAACACTGGTTTTCGCAGTAATGTGACATGGGCTTCTACATGCGTCAGATATTGTTTTATTATAGTTACAAATTGCCGTATTTTTTTTAATTTGTAACAATATGCATATATTTTTTATTATTTTGTTTTTATTGTGATATATTTACCTAAATAACTTGTTATATATAAGAAGAGAGGCTTTTGTTTATGTTGATAAAATTAATATAGGTAGCGATATTTTTTACAACGTTTAATCAGACGATATTTAGCGCAGGGCAATAAATGTGTCACGTGGTTCTTCATACACTGGATGGACTATAGATATGGTTGATAGAGATCATTTGTATGTTTACGTTATCAGGAATCTGTTGAGTTGAGTTATTTAGTTTGTATTATATTTAATTAAAAAGGTGACCACAAAAACAGGGATATTTTTAACATTCCAATAAAATAAAAAAATATGAAAGAAAACATTGTAATTACTGTAAACTCAATGGAATTTAAGTGTATTCTCAAATTAATAAAACAGGTCTCACTCAAAATTGGGTATATTCATAACAAAAAACAAAATGACGCAGCAGGCTGTTAAAAGACGTTCAATTGCAAAAGGATAGTGCACGTCCTCATGTGGCCCACAATATAAGGCCACTAATCGAGCCATATGTATGGAAGGTGATTTTTCATAAACCTTATAGTTCAGATGCGAGATTTATTGACAAACAATTCTTTCCGGCCCTTGAAGAAGACTTGGGAGGAAGGAACAACGAGGAAGTTCAAGAAGCGGTTCTTATATCTTTACGGAAAGCTGGTTTTAAGGAGCACATGCAAAATTTTGTCTTCCGGATGCAGAAAGTCTTAGAGCGCAAAGGTGAGTACATTGAAAAACAGGGAATGTACAATATTTCTAATCATTTAATATTTATACATTGGCGAAAAATCTCAAGATTTATCTACTGCATAAAAACTAAATTGACTGTTTACCCACAATCAAGGCACACAAATCACCTTAGCCACTAAAAGTAACAAGCACTTGGGTACACAAGAATGAATTAGGTGTCACATGCCACAACTAAAAAAAATGATTACATATTAAAACAAGGTATAAAGTATTTGGAATATGTATTTAATATTTAAAATGGATTACAATGTGAACGCTAAAAAAATATAATAAAAGACATGCAACAGGATTTACGACATTATGTATTAAATTATATTTTGAAAGAGCATCTGCAAATTTATTTTCCATGATTTTTTTAGAATTTTTAAATAGATAGCTGTATTATTCAAGCCATCAACGACAAATTCCAACAATTCAAATATCATTGAAATTGATCCAGCCATTTGTGAGTTGTTAATACAATGCAATGTTAATTTTTTGGCTGCGATTTTATAAGAAATGCTGCTAATTACATTTCAATATACGCACTTGTACTAATTTAATGAACAGTATTGACACTATGAGTCAAATAATGTTTTTTAAGTTTACGTGATTCTCGACATGCATAACTGCATATGTTACAACTAAAAGGTTTTTCACCAGTGTGTATTAAGGTGTGTCTTTTAAGACTACACGAGTATGAAGTTCTATAACTACAAACATCACAACCAAAAGGTTTTTCTCCAGTGTGTGTTACATTGTGTTTTTTTAAAGCACGTCGGGTTTTACACGTATAATTACATATGTTACAACTATAAGGTTTATCTTCAGTGTGCGTGAAACTGTGTTGTTTAAGTTCATTTGAAGTTCTACATGCATAGGTACATACCGTACAACTAAAAGGTTTTTCTCCAGTGTGAATAAAATTGTGCTGTTTAAGACAATTAGCACTTCTACCCATATAGCTACATATCTGACAGCTGAAAGGTTTTTCTCCAGTGTGTATTAAATTATGTCTTTTAAAAGAACCCGAGTCTCTAGTTTCATAACTACAAAACTTACATTTTAAAGGTTTTTCTCCAGTGTGTTTTAAGTTATGCATTTTAAGAGAACTTGAGAATCTACATTTATAACTACATAGGTTACAACTAAAAGGTTTTTCTTCAGTGTGTACTAAATTGTGTTTTTTCAGATAACCTGATCCACTACACACAAAACTACATTTCTGACAACTGTATGGTTTTTCTCCAGTGTGTCTTAAAATATGTTTTTTAAGATCACTAGAAAGTCTACATGTATAACTACATTCCTTACAGTTAAAAGGTTTTTCTCCAGTGTGAGTTAAAATGTGTCTTTTAAAATCAAGTGCACGTGCAGATTTATAGCTACATAATTGACAATTAAAAGGTTTTTCTCCAGTGTGTATTAATTGGTGTGTTTTAAGACTAAACGAGCTTGAAGCTCTGTAACTACAAACATTACAACTAAAAGGTTTTTTTCCACTGTGCGTTACATAATGCTTCTTTAAATCACTTGAAGTTCTACATGTAAAATTACATACCTTACAACTAAAAGGTTTTTTTCCAGTGTGTGTTAAATTATGTTTTTTAAGATAACTGGGCTGTGAACAAGAATAATTGCATATGTTGCAACTGTAAGATTTTCGTACAGCAGATGATAAATCTGAAAGAATATATTTATGGTTTATGTCGCATTCAATTACATTTGGTCTAACCATTGCAACACCTATTGACTTGTTTGATTTCTGTTGAAAAACTCTAGACTTCTCATGATGCAGGATCACAGTGCAGCAGCCCAGCAGTTTATGCAGTCGCAGCGTCCTCTGGGGAGCGAAGAAGCTGCACCGGTCACAAGCCTCGCCTGAGCGGGACCAAGACTCCACTCTACTGCCAACTGCAACTGATAACATTACAACTATTATCAGTCATTAACATTCAGATGTCAACAAAGTGGTCAATAAGCTCCCGTATTCGAAGACTAATACTGTGTGCAGTCAATATACAGATGTACATACAAAAACATACCCATCATAGAAGAGAGACTATAGAAAAATATATTGTTATATAAAAAAAGTGATTTTTTATTTAACCTTTTCGCATCGGTTGACGTGATATATATTGTTTTGCTACTTTCGGTACTCATTGTGACATCTATGGTAGGAAATTGGAAGTGCAGTCATTCCCTTTATCAACCTACATGTATTCTTTACAGGAATTTGTATAGCATGTAAATAAATATCGTTAGGTTTCGTCACAGGAACGATTTTTCTGTAAGCCACATGTGTCAATGCCACCACACGTATGGAGTTACATAATGAACGCCTGTTAAATATAATAGTTTTTTATGCATCATCTGATAGCTAAAGGATACAATGTGATATGAAAATAGGTCAGATAAGTACATTTATGCTTCAAATACTAGTTTTAAGCAAAAACAGTGGTTTGAAAAATTCAAGCCGTATTGACAGTATAATTTGTATTCCAGCGAGCCGTAACGAAGGGGTTAATTTACGAATTACATAAGATGATTGCAAAAGAACTAGCAAGTCAAGTCGTCCTGATGATAAGCCAGCAATTGTCCTCAATAGAAGAAAGATTCTCTTCTGAACTTTGTCCAATTCTTAGTTTTGTGATTTTTTTTTATGTAAACGCATGCAGGAGAGCACACGCGGTCAAGACCAGTGCACTCTATGACGCTCAGCAAGGAAAGCTGGACGCTGCATGCAGGAAACGTGTGTTGTGTTCGTGTTTGTGTGTGGGTTGGGGAGATTGCAAGTGTATATTTATCTTTTTCTTGAAGAGATCAAGATTGTAGGAAGGAGGAAACACAGACGCTGGAAGAGCATTCCATAGCTTACCGGTGGCATTAAGGAAGGAACTTTGGAAGCTGCCAGTTCTAAGTCAACATATATTAACCGTGTATGGATGTTCGGCAAGTGCAAGACGAGTTTGTCGGCTGTGAGTGGGTGCAGGAGGAATCAGTTCTTTAAGTTCCGAAGAGCAGCGACCGTGGTAAAACGGTAGAAAAGACTAAGAGAACCAATCTTACGCCTTTGTTCCATTGATTGTAGATTAGACTTAAGGGTGTCATTGTTTATCAAACGAATTCCTCTTCTTTGAACTGAGTCAATTAAGTTTCAAATCAATACAATTCTGAGTCAATTTCGTTCAAACACCGAGTATATCATGGAGATTGTTGCACAAGGCCGAGGGTCAAATACATTTAGCAGACACACCTCTTATAGGACAGGCCCCACTTTCCAAACTAAAGGCACACGATGGGATGATATCAACAAATCTTAATTATATACTGAAGGAAATAGAACATTTCTACGGGTTTTGTATGTATCTACGATGTCAGGTCCTATTGACAGAGCTGCGGACGACAAGAGAGCTACTCTCACAAAGCACTGGTCAGAAAACATCCCAGATATAAGTATATTCGAAAATAAATCGGCCCTAAAACAACTTCAGAACAACAAATCCCTTGGAGAAGCCGAAATTACATCTGAGCTTCTGAAAGTAGGAGGAACCTCTGTTGAAAGAGCTTAAAAAACTATTCAACAAGGTAATAAACATGGAGAAACCCCGGCGACATGGAGTACGAGTATTGTGATATTGTTCCACAAAAAAGGGGATAAATCACTGATTCAAAACTACCGACCCATTTCCCTTCTTTCGGGTTTAGGAAAGGCTTAAGTACTATTGATCATATCCACACGCTAAGACAGATCATTCGGAAAACCGAAGAATATAATCAGCCACTCTGCCTTGCCTTTGTAGACTATGAAAAGGCATTTGACTCAATCAAGACATGGGCAGTACTAGATTCATTACAACGCTGCAAAATAGACTATCGGTATATAGAGATAATAAAATCTCTAAACAAATCTGCAACAATGATGGTCCAGCTCCATGATAGCACTAACAATATATCTATAAACAAAGGTGTTAGACAAGGAGATGTTATATCTCCAAAACTCTTCACAAACACCCTAGAAGATATTTTTAAACTGCTATCCTGGACAAAATGTGGAATAAATATTAACGGAGAGTACATTGCTCACCTCCGATTTGCAGATGACATAGTGCTAATAGCCTAATCACCTGACAAGCTCCAAGACATGCTCTACGACCTCAATGAAGCGTCGAACAAAATTGGTCTGAAAATGAACATGGATAAAACAAAAGCCATGATTAATAGTCATATTTCACAGACCTTCGATCCTATTTCCATTGGAGGAACAGAAATAGAGGTTGTAAACGACTATACCTATCTGGGACAAGTAATACAACTAGGGCGAAATAACTTCTCAAAAGAAATCGACAGGCGCATACAACTGGGATGGGCAGCATTTGGAAAACTAAAGTACATTTTTAAAGCGAAAATTCCGCAATGCCTTAAAACTAAGGCGTTTAACCAATGCATCCTCCCTGTATTAACTTATGGCGCAGAGACGTGGAATCTGACAGCAAGTCTTACCCATAAAATAAAAGTCACCCAGCGTGCTATGGAGAGATTCATGCTCGGAGAGTCGCTAAAAGATAGAATCCGAAACAAGGAAATACGCAGAAGAACTCAAGTATTGGATGCTACCCAACGAATAGGCACACTCAAGTGGAAATGGGCAGAACATATCTGTCGAAGAGACGACGGTCGATGGGGAAGAAAAGTATTGGAATGGCGCCCAAGAACTGGCAAACGAAGCATTGGCCGACCCCCTACAAGATGGACTGACGATATAAGTAGAATAGCGGGAGTGACCTGGATGCGGAAGGCGGAGGATCGAAGAGGAGTGAGACTCATGCGGGAGGCCTAAGTTCAACAGTGGACGGACACAGGCTGATGATGAATTAAGTTTAGAAGGTATTTTGGGGCTCCAATCCAAAGGTGACTGCCGTATTCAAGAATAGGTCGGATTTGTCCTTTATATAGAATAAGTTGTTTATTGTTGAAATACCGACGTGATCTATATATAATACACCTGAAGCTAAAGAAGAAATCTAAGCTTATAGTGGAAACAAATGCTGCAGCCCACGTCATACTTGGCAATTTCTCCAGTCTCACGCTGCATGGCTGCAATGTCCTCAGGAGATAAGATTGATGAATTGATTGGACAGAATCTCTCGTGCCGGATGCTTTGGGGGCCTTGCTGCAGCAGACCAGCAGCTGATGCAGCCGCAGCGTCTGAGGGAGACCCAGGAAGTTGCAGCGCCCACACGAGAGCGCCTCCACCTCACAAGAGTCACCTGAAATTCAATTGACAATATGATACTCTTACTAGTCGGGACGGAGAGTGATTCTCTTGCACTGTTCTTACATATAATTTTATATGGAGGTGTTTTCCCAAAAACCAAGGTTTTTCAATTTGAGTATTGATTTTTAAGATAAAAAAAGGATGTTTATTTTATGTATATTACAGTTAAGATTGCATACTGATACAAGCTCTAGTGTCTTCAATGATTCTGAAGATTTCGATATCATCAACAAATAACATAGGTATCCCGAATAATATAAACTAATACAAACGAAACTGAAGCTTTAAAGTGAAAAACTGTGATTCGAATAAAACCATAACTATAATAGTGCGCGGATTCAGTTTTGTCGGAACATAACCTCACTTTCTTTGGTGGCGATATAATATCCCTGCTGCGGTGGACTGAGCAGTAAATGTCTCACCTGGCTGTCTCTCTAGCCGCGTGCTGCACGGCCGAGTCATCATTGCCTGCACTGCAGACTGAGGAAACATTGCAGGTGATTAATAACGAAGATAATGAACGAAAAAAAATATGCTGTCAGTGACTGATGGCTGCCACAGGTGAACTAGGGATGCCACATGTGAAAATTATTAACTAATCGATAAAAGTACCTAAAGAAATGCCGTGTATCCGTGATTGCAGATTGGTTGAAAATAATATAAAAACTTTCATTTTGTCGCACACAAGTGAGCATCTTGGCAAGAATCAGTCTTTTTAGAAGACAAGTGAATTTATTTATGCCATGGTCTCATATATATATATATCGTATTTCCAACCTAACACTCAATTTATATATTTGCAAAACAAAAGTGATCATTGATATCGAGTAATCATATTGAATAATGTTTACTATAATTGAAACCTCATGATTAGAGATTATGAATTATTATTGAAATTTATATTTATTTTTAATCCAGACAAAAAAAATGACGCAGCAGGCTAACAAAAAGACGTTCGATTGCAAAAAGACAACAGGCTTCTTCATGTGGCTCACAATATAAGGTCACTCAACGAGTCATTTAAATGGATGGTGATTGTTCTCCAACCTTACAGTCCAGACGTCACCCCTAGTGACAATCATCTATTTCCGGCCCTCAAAGAAGACCTGAGAGGGTGAAGATGCGGTTCTTTCCTATCTACGGTAAGCAGCAGAAAGTAGTTTGAGAAACACATACACTATCGACACCAGCATGACTGCGAACTATAACGTAAGATTAGAATCGCCTGTCCCGGAACAACACCTTGTAGTCCCAGCTCCCTTACAGTCTAGACTTGGCTCTAAGTGACTTTTTTCTGTTTCTCTGTCAAAAAAGAGGTGAAAGGATATAATATAGTATGTATTGGGAAACCGTGAAAACATCCAAAAGCATGAAACAATGTTCTTAAGAAACATTCCCGTTTACAACTTTTAGGGTGCGTTGTAGATTGTCAGACATGTCTTATTGTTTTGAGTTGTTTTTATTAATTTTAATGACTTAAAGAAGTCCGATCAATAAATCAATTTTACCAGAAAATATGCTATACATTTGTAGTGGATCTGCATATTTACCATCAAGGCACTCAAATCACTTGCACCCAAAATACTGCTAAAAATTAAGTAACATTGGTCTTCTTCGTAGCATCAATCCGGTGGATTGGTTTGCAGCAACAGAATCTAGCATTTCGATCTCCATTCTTCTCGGTCCTCCGCAACCCTTTTTAGCTCAGCATAAGCGTTACAATTCATGTCCTCGAATACTTGCTGCAAATACTCCCGTCTAGGGCGCCCTCTACAGTTTCTACCCTCAACCATCCCCTCCACAATATCGTGAAGAAGACCATCGTGGCGCATGATGTGACCAATCCATCGGGCTCGCCTCTCTGAGATGGTTCTTATTTAGTGCCTATCTTCCTTAATTTTCCTGAGAACCTCAGTGTTCGTAACGTGGTCTCTCCAGGAAATTCCGAGAATTCTTCTGTACGACCACATTTCAAAGGCCTCTAGTCTTTTTTTATCACTTTCAGATAAGCACCATGTCTCATAGCCGTACATTAAGATGCTCCAAGCAAGTGTTTTGGCAAGTTACTTGTGGAGCCTTAAAGTAATATTCTTTGACTCAAGAATTTTAGCTTTTTTATTGAAAGTTAGCCTTGCTTGATGTATACGACTGTTGACTTCTCTTTTTGTTCTGCCATCCCAGGTGATCGTACTCCCAAGGTATACAAATTCTTTTGCATCTTTTAGGGGTACTCCTAGCATTGATATGTTAATTTTCTGCTGCTCATTGCGGCTTACTCTCATGACTTTGGTTTTTGTGCTGTTTATCTTCATATTGTAGTTAGAATTAAATAAGTTTTCCATGGATGTCAGCACTTCAGTGAGTTCATCTTCAGTTTCACCAATCAGAGCAATGTCGTCAGCAAACCTTATCATATCAATCTTTTGGCCATGTATTTTAACCCCCTCTCTATGGCCCATTTTTTCCCTGATGTTATTAATTGCATTTTGTATGTATAAGTTGAAGAGTACAGGCGACAGAGAGCATCCTTGTCTCACCCCTTGACATATTTTTGCTTCCTTATGGACGTTTTCAAGTGATATTATGGCAGCTTCTTCTTTGTAGAGTGAAAATATGAGTCTTCGTTCCTTGTATTTGACTCCAATTTCTTTCATTACATCGAAGAGCTTCTTCCAATCTACTTTATCAAATGCTTTTTCAATGTCCACGAAGGCAATATATGTATCTTGGTCCACTTTTATCCTCTTCTCTAAGATCATACGCAGGGATAAGATTGCTTCTCTGGTTCCCATTCTTTTTCTGAATCCAAATTGATCGCTAGTGAGAGTCTTTTCTATTTTTGGTTCAATTCTATGTAGGATTATGTTGGTCAGTATTTTGGATGCATGGGATAGAATACTGAGTGTTCTGTTTTGTTCACATTTTGTTGTTCCGGGCTTCTTTGGCAGGGTTACAATTAGACACTTTTTGAAGTCTTCTGGCGTTATTCCTGTATTGTAAATCATCTGAGTCATTGTGAACAGAGCATCTAGAGTTCCGGTTCCTGCCGACTTTATTAGTTCAGCTGGTAGGTCATCAATCCCTGGTGTTTTTCCATCTTTGAGCTTTTTTAATGCGAAGTCAAATTCCTCTCGGATAATTGGGTCTCCCAAATCATCAGCGTCCACATCAGTTTCGTTTTCTATCACACTCTCAAAGCTGGTATCATTACTTCCGTTGCATAGTGTTTCCAGGTACAGTTTCCATCTCTCCCCTATTTGTGTATCTTCAAACAATATTTTCCCGTTCTCTGCTTCTATCGCTTTGCCTCTTCCAATTTTAATGCCAAAGAATTTTTTTACTGACGCATATGCAGTTTCAATATTTCCTTTTTTCATGTTGTCATTGATTTCTTTGCATTTTCTCTGTAAGAATGCTTCCTTAGCGATTCGTGACTCTCTGTTTATTCTGTTTCTCAGTGCTCTATATTCACTTTCGGCCAACATTGGTAAACAAGAATTAATCAGGTGTCACATGAGAAGAACTATTCAAAATGATCCATAATAAAACAAGGTATAAAGTATTTAGAATATGTATTTCATATTTGATTTGGATTACAAAGTAAATGATAAAATATGTTAAAAAACATATAACACGATTTCTGCCATTATGTCTGATATTATATTTTTAAATAACATCTGCATGATCACACAACTGACCTTACGCACCATAACAAACACTTGGTACACAAGAATTAATTAGCTGTCACATGTGAAGAACTGAACAAAATGATCCCATATTAAAACAAGGTATAAATTATTTGGAATATGTATTTAATATTTGAAACGAATTAGTTAGGAGTTGATGTTAAAAAAAGGTAACATTGAAAACATGTAATAGGACATCAGCAATTGTCTAAATTTATATTTTTAAAGAGCATATGCATGATACAATTTTCATAAAATATCAAACAAATAAGTGTTTTTTATTTATCCAGTACATCTAATGGAAATAAGGATCACTTTATTGGTTTATCAAAAATATCATAGTACAATATGTCCATGTGCCCATGGGATTTATCATTAATTGTTCTTGTTTACGCTAAGAGGTATTTTTGGATCAGGATATTGATTGATTGTTTTTTTTATGTAAGCACTTACAGGAGAATACCGACAGATGGTGAAAGTGATGATGAAGTATCATCTGTGGATTTTATGACACTTACCAAGTTACATATGCTTAAGCGCTTCATGTGGAGTGTTTATCCACCAACGTCATAGACTACAGCCCGACATTCACACATCATCCTTATTATTAATTAAAGTTTTTTTTTTTTTGATTTGGCTCGCCGGCGTATTCAAAATGCCTTATGCGGCCCTTGATGCCTTTTGGGTTTGACACCCCTGATCCAATGTATTGGAAAATATAGTTAGTTGCCAATTTAAAAAAGGTTGTACAAAATAAATAAACGCAATAAATGGGTCAGTACTAAATAAATCATCTAAAAAGCTGTACGATCCATTATTTCTCTATTGAAAAAGGAATAATTTTTGGCAAGAAATCCCCACCCTTCCATTTACGGCATTACATTGTGGGATTAAGGAAAGAACTTTGGAAACTGCCAGTTCTTGGTCGACACACATTAACCGTGTATGGATGTTCGCCAAGTGTAAGACGAGTTTGTCGGTTGTGGGTGGGTGCAGAAGGAATTGGTTATTTAAGTTCCGAAGAGCATCGAACGTGGTAATAACAGTAGAAAAGACTAAGTTAACCAATCTTACGCCTGTGTTATATTGATTGCAGTATCAAACGAATTGCTCTTCTTTGAACTGAGTCAATTAAGTTTAGAAGGTATTTTGGGGCTCCAATCCAAAGGTGACTGCCGTATTCAAGGTTAGGTCAGATTTGTCCTTTATATAGAAGAAGATGTTGTTTATCGTTGAAATACCGACGTGATCGTACACACATATATATATATATATGTATATATATATATATAAAATACACCTAGTTTTTATAGAAGCAAGACCGGCTTTATACTTAATTGACTTGTAATATTTGACATTATTCGAGATTGATAATCAAAGAATGTTGATGGAGCTTGCTTTTGGAAGAGAACAATCGTTGAAAGATACAGGATCCATAGCAGTCCTCTTGGTGGAGAAAGTAAATGATTGGATTTTGGAAATGTTGAAACTGACGAGGTTGAGGTCACCCCATTGTGAAACCCTTTTATTTCGTATGTGTTACATTATGCTTCGTTAAAGCACGTGAAGTTTTACATGTATATTTACATATGTTACAACTATAAGGTTTATCTTCAGTGTGTATTAAGCTGTGTTGTTTAAGATCATTTGTACTTCTACATGCATAAGTACATACCTTACAACAAAAAGGTTTTTCACCAGTATGAATAAAGTTATGGTGTTTAAGATTATTTGCACTTCTACATGTATAACTACATACCTGACAACTGAATGGTTTTTCACCAGTGTGTATTAAATTATGTCTATTAAAAGAACACGAGTCTCTACTTTCATAACTACAAAACCTACATTTAAAAGGATTGTCTCCAGTGTGTTTTAAAATATGCATTTCAAGAGATCTTGAGGCTCTACATGTATAACTACATATGTTACAACTAAAAGGTTTTTCTTCAGTGTGTATTAATTGGTGTCTTTTAAGACTAAACGCGCTTGAAGTTCTGTAACTACAAACATTACAACTAAAAGGTTTTTTTCCACTGTGCGTTAAATAATGCTTCTTTAAATCACTTGAAGTTCTACATGTAAAATTACATACCTTACAACTAAAAGGTTTTTCTCCAGTGTGTGTTAAGTTGTGCCTTTTAAAATTACTAGAATCGCTACATGCATAACTACATATATTACAACTAAAAGGTTTTTTTCCAGTGTGTGTTAAATTATGTTTTTTTAGATAACTGGGCTGAGAACAAGTATAATTACATATCTTGCAACTGTAAGATTTTCGTACAGCAGCTGATAAATCTGAAAGAAGATATTTATCGTTTTTGTTGCATTCAATTACATTTGGTCTAACCATTGCAACATCTAGTGACTTGTTTGATTTCTGTTGAAAAACTCTAGACTTCTCATCATGCTGGATCACAGTGCAGCAGCCCAGCAGTTTATGCAGTCGCAGCGTCCTCTGGGGAGCGAAGAAGCTGCACCGGTCACAAGCCTCGCCTGAGCGGGACCAAGACTCCACTCTACTGCCAACTGCAACTGACAACATTACAACTATCATCAGTCATCAACAGGCTTCACATGTCCACAAAGGATAATCAATAAGCTCCCGTATTCAAAGACTAATATTGTGTGCTACAATAGTCAATATATAGATGTACAAACAAAAACATACCCATAGCAACAATAGGTGAGATACTATTGAAAAATATTTTGTTAAATAAAAAAAGGTGTTTTTATTTTAATTTATGATTAACAAACAAAAATATTCATCAGAACACTACTTAACTCATTATGGTCCAACGCAAATGCTGTGTTTTTAAGATAAATGTACCTGAAGTCCATCAACACAGTGCGTTTTTTTAGGTACTGCACTTCCATACAAAAAAAAACATCAATTCATGTGATAAAAAATCGAACTTTTGTCATTAGATATCACTGTATATGGTGTCATTATTTTTCTCTTCCGACAGATTTTTGATACTATGGCAGGCATGTTCAATGAAATCAGTATTTTAACACGTTTAACTCCGTTATATTTTTAATGCATTCGACTCAGAGGTCTCATTTATTGTTGAAATTCCATTGAAATGTAACCGCTGGCCTACAGGGACTGTTGGTTCTAGAAAAAAAATGTAGGTCACCGGTTACCTACGTAGCACCCTGGTCAACAACAACGTAGGTCAACGGTGACATACTATGGCGTTAAATGTGTTAAGACAGGTTGGGTTACTATAGTAATAAAGGTAATAGTTTTGAACTGCTGTTATAGATCACCATCACAAATTTAACACGACTCATAATTGAATTTACATTTAGGAGCCATTTTAGGAAGGCAGTGTTGCTCAGTGACTCAGGGATGCCCACATGGTCCATGGGAATCTATACGAAAGTTGGTATTTTTTTTACACAAGCTGATGATAATGATAGCAAAAATAATGTGTCATACTAATTACATACATAATTTCTCCAGTCTCACGCTGCATGGCTGCAATGTCCTCAGTATTGTAGCCCGTATCATACTTGGTGAATTCTGCAGTGGCACATCCCATGTCCTCTGAGGACAAGATTGTTGAATTGATGGGACAGTATCTCTCGTGCCGGATGATTCGGGGGCCTTGCTGTAACAACCCAGCAGCTGATGCAGCCGCAGCCTCTGAGGGAGACCCAGGAAGTTGCAGCGCCCACACGAGAGCGCCCCCACCTCACAAGTGACTCCTGGAATTAAATTGGCAATATTTTATAAATAACTTCTTGGGTTTTCACGGCCACATATATATATAATTATACCAGCCTAAATTGTAAAGAGCGAAAAAAAAACCGCAAGGCCGCGAGTTTGATATGGCTGGTCTATTATATGTATATAAAATGGAATAATATATAAAAAGGAATATATAGCTGTAATTCAGATGAACTAAAATACTGCGCATCAGTTTTGTGGGAACGTAACCTCACTTTCGCGTCTTTGGTGGCGATATAATATCCCTGCTGCGGTGGACTGAGCAGTAAATGTCTCACCTGGCTGTCTCTCTAGCCGCGTGCTGCACGGCCGAGTCATCATTGCCTGCACTGCAGACTGAGGGAACACACCAAGTAATTAATAACAAAGATAATGAATGACAAATAATAAGTATCGACATCAACTGACAAGTGAATGACGAAACTGGGGCTGCTACTTGAGAAAATTAACACAGTTAATAAGTGAGTGAAAAAATATTTAAGATATCTATTTTTTCGAGGGGTATAAGTGAGCAACGTGGCAAGAATGTTTTTTTATTAATACAACTGTCCATTTTTTTTCGGAATAGTTGTATTTCGGGTAAAGCTATGTTTTAATTTGTTAATGTTTTGTTATATAATAGTGTATAATATATTATATAGTCCATCCAACATATGAAGAACCCTTGACACATTTATTGCCCCTTGTAAAAGGGATGGGGCAAAAATATTTATTTCGATTAGGTCGATTTTTTTTCTCTTCTTCTTCGAAAAAAAATCTAATTTGAATTCGAAGTGAATCGTATATAAACATCTCTATTTCCGCATGGCGGCTTCATGGCGGATCAGTACAAATGTTTGACTTTCAGTAGCGTGTTGTTCTTCGATCGATTCGTGTTTTTTGTTGTTGTAATTATTATATTTATTGTTAGTATTGTTAAAGTTGTTTCATTGAATCATATTTTTGTGTTTTTACAATGCCGAAGAGACAGAAAAGAACTGTTCTCAGCAGTGAATCACGTGAATTTGTCGTACGCTTGCGTGATTATTTTCATCAAGAAAAACAAAATGGTGGACCATTGCTGTCTGTTGAAAACATTCGAGATCGGGTCGCGGATTCCCTAGGAATCAGTAAATCTACAGTGTCTCGGATCACAGGGAGAAATACGGTGAATCTTCATTAGAAGAGAAAAAATTATTAACACCAAATAAGAAACGACAGAAGAAATGCTCAATAACAAAACCCGATAGCTTTGATTTGGCAGCAATTCGGAATCACGTGTATGCATACTATGACCGCAACGAAATACCAACACTTCTTAAACTGGTAGGTTCTCTAAAGTCAGTCGGATTATTTCAAGGCAGTGCGACGTCTCTTAGTAAGGTATTGAAAAACATTGGCTTCAAATATAAAAAATGTGAAAAAAGAATGTTTATAATGGAGCGCACGGATATTTCCCTGAAAAGACGCGATTTTTTGAGGCAAATGAAGAGCATTAGGAATTGGGAGAAAGTCGTTTTTCTGGTCTTTTCGGCTAGAAATAACACGTCTCCACCATTCACAGCGAACAAGATGTTGACTCTATTGAACGAGGCATGTGACAATGTCACGGCAGAAGATTGGAAAAAAGTGGTGGACAAAACAAAAAGAGAATATTATGCAGATTGGAATCGCGATGTACGCTTTGAAAATTTAAGTGAACAGAACCTGATTATAAATGTCTGTGAAAGTTGTAGTTCTGATTCCGATAGTGACGAAGACAATTTAGAATGTACTGCTTTATCGGATTCCGACTAAAATATGTGTTTTTAAGGTTATGTGCTACTATTTATCTCTACACTTGCTTTTCTTCATAATTTTCATATTACTAATATTATTATTTATAGTTTGTTTTACATGTCTCTTAAAACCTGTTAATATTCACTTATAATTGATAATAATTCTAATATTTAATTTTAGTAGGTATATACAAAAACAATCGAAAATACGATTATTTATACCCCAACACTGGTTTTCGCAGTAATGTGACATGGCCTTCTACGTGCGTCAGATATTATAGTATTATAGTTACAAATTGCCGTATTTTTTCTAATTTGTAACAATATGCATATATTTTTTATTATTTTGTTTTAATTGTATTATATTTACCTAAATAACTTATTATATATAAGAAGAGAGGCTTTTGTTTATGTTAATAAAATTAGTATAGGTAGCGAACGTTTTTACAACGTTATATCGGACGATATTTAGCACAGGGCAATAAATGTGTCATCGGGTTCTTCCTATATTGGATGGACTATAGTGTTTTTTTGTTGTTTTGTTTTTGTTGTTTTAAGTTGTTAATGTTGTAAATGTTTACCGATATTATTTTTTTATTATTTAATAATAAAGATGCCGGCGGGTATAGCCCAATGGTGAAAGCGTTTGCTTTTCAAACCAAAGGTCGTGGGTTCCATCCCCGACGGAGATTAAAAAAAAGGATTTTTAATCGATTTCTGAGCTCTAAAATACCCCGGTTAGGGTGCATTTGATCCCTCACCCGTAAAATGCCAGTCATAGCCTATCAATTAAAATTGGTGGAAGACGAAAGTCGCCCCGTGAAGACCACCCATTTATAGTAAATTAAATTAAAAAAAAAAACAAAAGTTCATGGGTAAGTTTTGAGTAAGATATTATTTGTTTACCTTTAATAATTTCTCATAGTTAAAAAAAATCAACTTCCATCCCTATTTTTAAGACAGAGAATTTACTTCATATAACTAAAAAAATCTTGCGAAAATAAGGCTTTCTTTTTAGAAATGAATAAAAGTAAGAAATTCAAGAAGCGGGAATTCGGGTTTCATTTCGGGTGGCCCGCATACCTGAAAAGATAAGGGAAAACCGCCTATGATGGCATGGGCAGGTGACACAGATGGGGTCCACATGGTGAAGAGAGCCCTCAACATACCCACCTGGAAAACCACAGGCAACCTGGACTGCAACTGTAAACAAGGATCTGAAAACTCTGGGTTTGACCGAGAATTCAACGTAGGACAGACAGAAATGGCGAATGTGCACAAGGAGAGCCGACCCCAGATGATAGGAATATGTGAGGCTAAAGAAAGAAGAGAGTCTTGAGAAAATAATGTGCAATTTTCGGAAAAATATTATTTATCAATTTGACTTGTAAAAATAGTTTAATTTTTACAAAACAATGGAGACCAATGGTTGCGTTGGAAAGGCAGACACCCCACATTTACCAACTGCTCGTTCGAAGTAGCCATGGTTAGTTGGAGGCTCTTGGGTGGTGGTGCGCACTTACCGACTACTATTAAAACAGCAGTTTATAGCCACTCAAAACCAACTCCACTCCCACCTGTATGTGGTGAGCCTTACCTAGTCATGTCACATCAAGATTGCAGTAACCGATCCATTTGGCGATGTCGCGTGATGAACTGACATGAAGAAGTAGGGCTGAGAGAGTAACTAAAAGAGCTCTCTCAGCTTCAACTAGGCATGGTGTAAACCGGCCTTAAACTCGTTAAGCCGCCTGGCAAGCGTGGCGTTTTAAGCCAACTACCCCACATGATAGACTCATGCGGGAGGCTTATGTTCAACAGTGGACGGATACAGGCTGATGATGGTTAGTTGTGTCACAATAAAATCATGAGTATTACTTTCTTAACAGATAGTGTATATCATAAATTATTAATAGCTATACGTCAATCGTCGTTATCTACATCCCTGGCTCAGAGCAACGCTTTCTTGTCGACCAGCCTCCTTACAGTCCCGACTTGGCTCCATGTAACTTTTTTGTTTCTCCAACTAATAACTAGAGAAATCTGAAAGGAAAGCATTGGGAAACTGTGGAAAACATCCAAGAACATGTAACAACGTTCTTAGGAGACATTCATGTCGAGGACTTTGATGGTGCTTTCCTAGATTAGCAGACATGTCTCCACAAGTGTTTTGATGCAGGACGAGAGTATTTTTTATCATTTTAAGCATATGTTTAGATACAATGAATAAATATATTTTTCCCAGAAAATATGCTACATTTGTAGTGGACCCTGTATATCCACAGTCAAGGTGCACAAATCACCTTAGCTGCTAAAAAAGAACAAAAACTCTGTAAGCACGAATAAATCAGGTGTCACATGCCGAGAACTATTCAAAATTATCCATATTAAAACAAGGTATAAAGTATTTAGAATATGTATTTAATAATATAAATGGATTACAATATGAATGCTAAAAAGAAAATATATTAAAAAACATGTTACAGGATTTACGCCATCATATCTTAAATTATATTTTTAAAGAGCATCTACATGATACAATTGTAATAAAATATCAAACAATTACGTGTTTTTTAAATATTATTTATCCAGCATGTCTACAAACATGGAAATAAAGATCACTTTATTGTTTCGTTAAAAACGGTATGCTCAATGCAATGATATGCTATAATGATATGCTCACTATTTTATGTACAGGAGATTATAGTTAATCGCATTTATTAGAAAATTGTAGGAATTTGCGAGTTATGTAATTATTTATTGAAAAAGGTTATTGAAGATACTATTGCACCGTTGAATAATTGTCATGAAAATTATGATAAATTGTGTTGGCTAAAACCCGACACTTAAAATATTTTCAGTTGTTATTTTCCCTGTGATATCATGCCAGTATTGGTCCTAGAAATGTTCTCTAGCGAGTTAATCAATTAAATTATTTAAATTTATTATATAATAATGCATTTTCAAGTCATCAATAGTCATATCTGTAGATTTGTGAATTATTATGATTGGTTATATTTAAAACAAGGAGACCCAGCAAATTCTGTTCCTTACTTACAAAGTACTATAGCAGCTCCGTTATCTCATAGCAAGAGAAGGATTAAGAAAGGCTACGAGTTAGTCGAAACTGCAGTCTTCTAATAGAGAACTTTTGTTACGTGATCCATGTGAAAACAAGGTAAATAAATAAATAATTATAATTCTGTTCCGTTTCAGAATACATAAATCTTGCGCAAACTTATTAGCTGAATTAAATTCAATATTCTTTTAATTTAAAATACAACCACGACAAAAAAATAGTTGAAAAAATGTGTTATAATCAAAATGAAAATTATTATATTGTAACACCATTGAATTAATTGTAATTTGTGGCATCAAAGCAATTGCTTATCCTTATCGTCGTCTACGTCCTCACCTTCACCCTCATCCTCATAATCACCCTCACTCTCATCCTGTTCATATACTGCAATGCACACATTGCAATATTCATGTCATAAAAAAGATTGTTAAAAGGGAATCATCGCAAACAGTTGATCAGTACTCAAAAAAAATCTTCTAAAAAGCCATTCCATGCAAAAATGTATGAGAAAATTGATTTTCAACAAAATTTATTTCCCATGATTTTTTTACAATGTTTTATTACATATTATTCAAGTCATGAAAGAAAAATTCCAACAGTTCAAATATCATTAAAGTTGATCTTGTTATTCGTGAGTTGTAAATACAATGCGATGTTAATTTTTTGGCTGCGATTTTATCAGAAATGCTGCTAATTACATTTCAATATACTCACTTATACTAATTTAACAGTATTGAAACTATGGGTTAAATAATGATTTTTAAGCTTAGACGAATTTCGACATGCAAAACTACATATGTTACAACTGAAAGGTTTTTCACCAGTGTGAATTAGAAGATGGTTTTTAAGAGTACATGCCTGTGAACATTTAAAACTACATATCTCACAACTAAAAGGTTTTTCTCCTGAGTGCGTTAAATTGTGCCTATTAAGAGAACTTGAAGTTCTACATGCATAACTACATATCATACAACTAAAAGGTTTTTCTCCAGAGTGTGTTAAATTATGCCTATTAAGAGCACTCGAGGTTCTACATGCATACTTACATATAATACAAGTAAAAGGTTTTTCTCCAGTATGTATTAAATTATGAATTTTAAGAGAACGCAACTCTTTGGTTTTAAAACCACAAACCTTACAACTAAAAGGGTTTTTTCCACATTGTGTTACATTATGGTTCTTTAAAGCTCGTAAATATTTACACGTGTAGTTACATATCTTACAACTATAAGTTTCATCTTCGGTGTGCTTTGAGCTGTGTTGTTTAAGTTCATTTGAAGTTTTACATGCATAAGTACATACCGTACAACTAAAAGGTTTTTCTCCAGTGTGGATAAAATTGTGCCGTTTGAGACAATATGCACTTCTACATGTATAACTACATATCTGACAAATGAAAGGTTTTTCTCCAGTGTGAATTAAGTTATGTCTTTTAAAAGATCTTGAGTGTCTAGTTTCATAACTACAAAACTTACATTTTAAAGGTTTGTCTCCAGTGTGCTTTAAGTTATGCATTTTAAGAGAACTTGAATCTCTGCATGTATAACTACAAATCTGACAGCTGAATGGTTTTTCTCCAGTGTGTATTAAATTATGTCTTTTAAGAGCACCTGATTCATTACATACAAAACTACATTTCTCACAACTGAATGGTTTTTCTCCAGTATGTATTAAATTATGTTTTTTAAGATTACTAGAATGTTGACATGTATAACTACATACCTTACAGCTAAAAGATTTTTCTCCAGTGTGCGTTAAAGTATGCCTTTTAATAGCATCTGGGCGTACAGATCTATAACTACATAACTTACAACTAAAAGTTTTCTCTCCAGTGTGTTTTAAATTATGTGCTTTGAGATTACTTGAGTTTTTACATCTATAACTACATATGTTACAACTAAAAGGTTTTGCTTCAGTGTGTATTAAATTGTGTTTTTTAAGATATTTCGAACTTTTGCATGTAAAACTACATAACTGACAACTGAATGGTTTTTCTTCAGTGTGAATTAAAGTGTGCCTTTTATAATCAGCTGGACGTGCAGATACATAGCTACATAACGTACAATTATAAGGTTTTTCTCCTGTGTGTATTAAATTATGTTTTTTAAGAGCATACGCCTCTGAACATTTATATTTACATAACTTGCAACTGAATAGTTTTTCTCCAGTGTGTTTGTAATGATTATTTTTTTCCTTGTCATGTCGTTTTTCGTTGCTTTCAATTACACTTCGTCCACCTATCACAGAATCTAATAAATCGTCCGATTTCTGATCTAATAATCTGAACTTCTCATCATGCAGGATCACAGTGCAGCAGCCCAGCAGTTTATGCAGTCGCAGCGTCCTATGGGGAGCGAAGAAGCTGCACCGGTCACAAGCCTCGCCTGAGCGGGACCAAGACTCCACTCTACTGCCAACTGCAACTGATAACATTACAACTATCATCAACAGATTTTAGATGTCCACAAAGGCTAATAAATGAGCTTCTTCATTCGAAGATACGTGGCGCTGTTATAGCAATTAGAAAGATCTATTGTGTGCTATAACAATCAATATGCAGAAACTTATCACTCAGAATCTACTCAGAAGTTATAGGTGTATATACATTATAAGTATCTGCTATGAATTTATGTGTCCATTTGAATATATTAGTGAATGAATATTTGCTGAAATGTTCTTGACTATATAAAGAGTTAATCCTTGTGGCGGACTTCTGTTTTATCAATTGTACCAATTTCACTATCAATGGGTATCTAATAATTTTACCTTATATATTCCATAGATGTCGATAGAACCGCCGTTACCAGAGGTCTCTTCAAGTACTATTGCACCGATTAAGGTGCGAGTCGACCTGGTTCTATATGAGCAGACGACCAGACGGAACAGATCTCTTTTCCCTTCGACCCTTCCATAATAGAGCACTCATCAAGCCGCCCATCAGAGACTTCACTGTGTTACGTGCCGATCTACGAACTTCAAGTCACTACCTACCTACTAGTAACATTTAATATTTCCAAAAATCATTTCTAGAACTTGCCAATAAAATATAATCTCCTAAATCATTCAATTCAATCTAATGTAAATACTATCTAACTCTGCACATTTAAAAATGTTTAATATTAACCTTAAATACTGACATTAAATTCCACGTAACATTATACAGTGTTCTTATTTTTTTCTTTCTTGTTCGGAATGTAGGGAGTAATTCCAGTGATCCCTAACAATGACACATAACAATTCCATCACAACAATCCACTGATCACACTTTCACGACATTTCCACCATTGCGACATACCGTTGAAAAATAAATTCTTATTTCAAAAAAATGATTTTTTTTTTAATATTAAATCTACAAACAAAAAAATATTCCCAAGTATCAAAACACTACTAAATAACTGGTTGTAATATCCATATAGAACTTACTGTAAGAAGTTTGCAAAATACCTTTAAACTAATAAATCAAGTAGTGCTGATGGTAAACCAGCAATTGTCCTCATCCAAAAGATTCTCTGCTGAACTTTGTCACATTCTAATCATGTTTTGTGAATTCAAACTCAATTTATAATAAAAAAATAAAAATTAAAACAAATGGTTCAATACGTGTCATACTTGTCAATTTCTCCAGTCTCACGCTGCATGGCCGCAATGTCCCCAGGAGACAAGATTGTTGAATTGATTGGAAAGAATCTCTTGTGCCGGATGCTCTGGGGGCCCCGCTGCAGCAGACTAGCAGCTGATGCAACCGCAGCGTCTGAGGGAGACCCAGGAAGTTGCAGCGCCCACATGAGAGCGCTCCCACCCCACAAGTGACTCCTGGAAGTCAATTGGCAATATAATACTTTTATATGTTTAATCTTGCCAGCCTCAAATATCAAGTCCATTTGGAATTAGCATTATACTGCAAGATAGTTTGAGAGACCTCGAGAGGTAAATACAAATGTATTGTGACTATACTACTTACTTATAAGAGACATACAAAATATTCTCTCGAGGACTAAAGGTCTGTCGATTTGAGTATTTATGTACAGAAATATAAAACATGGCAGTGAAGATTGCATACTGATACAATCTCTAGTGTCGTCAATGATTCTGAAGGTTTTGATATCACTAGCATATCTAAGAATATTGGTATCCCGAATGATAGAAATCAAATAAAAATATTAAAATTAAAAACACAAGCGACACAGAAGTTTTATAGGAATATATAACGGTAATCCAGGTGAAGACGTAATTACAATAATGCTCGGAGTCAGTTTTTTGGGAACATAACCTCACTTTCACCCCGTCCTTGGTGGCGATATAATATTCCTGCTGCGGTGGACTGAGCAGTAAATGTCTCACCTGGCTGTCTCTCTAGCCGCGTGCTGCACGGCCGAGTCATCATGGCCTGCACTGCAGACTGAGGGAACACTGCAGGTGATTTATAACAAAGATACAGAACGACAAATACTAGGCGTCGTCGTCAATACACAAATGACAGACGAAGCTGGAGTTTCTACATGTGAAAAATAATAATTCATCGATAAAAGTACCTAACTAACAGTAATGCGGTTTATTTTTCACAAAAGATTGCCGATGGCGATTGTGTACAAATAAAACATATACATATTCGATTTCGTTACACATGCGGTATAATTACCTGGGGAAAATGGTTGGTTCCAAAGGTCCGCGGTTCGCATCCCGCTCCCGCCGATATTTTTTCTGAATGAATTGACTCGTTTAAGGATTTTTATGTTTATTTAATTGCTTATAAAATTGTAATATAGTCAATGATCTATAAAAGTAGATTAGAATATTGAAATAATAAAATAACATTCTAATAAATAATTCAAAATATCCATATGATAATAATTCTAATACATATTTCATTTTAGTAGGTATTTACAAAAACAATCGAAAAAACGATTATCTATACCACAACACTAGTTTTTGCAGCAATGTGAGATGACCTTCTACGTGCGTCAGATATTGTATTATTATAGTTACAAATTGCCGTATTTTTTTCTAATTTGTAACAATATGCATATATTATTTATTATTTTATTTTTATTGTGATATATTTACCTAAATAACTTATTTATTAGAATCCGAAACGAGGAAATACGCAGAAGAACTCAAGTAGTGGATGCTACCCAACGAATAGGCACACTCAAGTGGCAATGGGCAGGTCATATCTGTCGAAGAGACGACGGTCGATGGGGAAGAAAAGTATTGGAATGGCGCCCAAGAACTGGCAAAAGAAGCATTTGCCGACCCCCTACAAGATGGACTGACGATATAAGAAGAATAGCGGGAGTGGCCTGGATGCGGAAGGCGGAGGATCAAGGAGGATGGAGACTCATGCGGGAGGCCTACGTTCAACAGTGGACGGACACAGGCTGATGATGATATAAGAAGAGAGGCTTTTGTTTATGTTGATAAAACTAATATGGTTAGCGAACTTTTTTTAGCACAGGGCAATAAATGTGTCATCGGGTTCTTCATACACTGGATGGACTATATATGCCTTCACAAATAATAGGTATGCATCGAGAAATGGACAAACTTGTTGCTAAACATGAAATCGATAATATTGTTATTTGAATTAAAAACATTACTGCACTGGACAAGTCTAAACACTGCTACACAGAATCATTAGTTCACTTTAGACACCGGCATGACTGCGAACTGACATGAGATTAAAATTCCCCGTTACCATCATCCCTGGCCCAGAGCAACACCTGGTGGTCCCCCAGCCCCCTTACAGTCCCGACTTGGCTCCAGGTGACTTCTGTTTCTCTGTCTAAAGAGAGAGTTGAAAGGACAGCATTGGGAAACCATGAAGAACATCCAGAAGCATGTAACATTGTTCTTGAGAGACATTCCCGTTGAGGACTTTTATGGTGCTTTTCTAGATTAGCAGACACGTCTCCACAAGTGTTTTAATGCAGGGGGAGATTATTTTTAATAATTTTAAGCTTTTGTATAGATCCGATCAATAAATCTATTTTTCGCAGAAAATATACTTAACATTTGTAGTGAACCTGTATATCCACGATCAAGGCACACAAATCACCTAAACCGTTAAAAAAGAACAAACACTCGGTAAACAAGAATGAATCAGCTGTCACATTCGAAGAAGTATTCAAAATGATCCATAATAAAACAAGGTATTAAGTATTTAGAATGCGTATTTAATAATTGAAATTAATTACAATATGAATGCTAAAAAGAAAATATATTAAAAAACAAATTAGAGGATTTACGCCATCATATCTTAAATTATCTTTTTAAAGAGCATCTACATCAGGCATGGGCAACCTTTCCTAGGTCTGGGGCCACATTATCATTCTGTCTCCGTGTCAAGGGCCGGACCAAATTATTAACTATATTAAGGTAATATTAAATTAAATAAAACACATTGCTACTTCTTGCATATTTTATTTATTTATATAATGAACGACATTAATTGCTTATAAAATTTAATGTGACGATTGACTTTGTACTTGAATTACGAGACTATCAATATTGGCGTTGATATTGCTTAATGATAATCTCATCGAATTTTCGAGATTTTCATCTGTTATCCTCGTTCGAATTTTCGATTTGGTGTACTTCATCCTCGAAAAAATTGTTCGCATGTATACGTGCTGCCAAAAGACAAATGATGTTTCTTGCAAATCTACGTAAGTTTGTATAATTTTCTTCCACCAAATATAATTTATAAAAATCCGTCAAAGTAACTTTGTCAAATTGTGATTTTAGCGCTAAATCCCCCTGAAGCTCAATAAGTTCCATCTGTAAATTTGCTGGCACATTATTTACATCAGCATCCATCGGACGAGCAAATATAGCGAATGTTGAGTCTTTGTTTTGGAAGTCGGCAAACCTCGTATCAAATTGCTCTATTAGTGCCTTCAGTTCATCTCCATAAGAATTATATGTGATGTTTGTATGCCTTGATAGATTAGGAAAATGGTAACAATTTTTACCTCTTATCTGATTTTTCAAAAATCTAAGCTTATTACAAAAAACTTTGACATGGCTATGCAGTTCATGAACCAATTGTCCCTGTTTTTGTAGTTTTAAATTAAGATCATTTAGGTATCCTGTGACATCTACAAGGAATGCTAAATCACACACCCATTGATTATCTTTTATTTGGTTGATTGTGTTTCCTTTTATGTCCATAAAATCTGCAATGTCTTGTCTCAAATCATAGAATCGTTTCAACATGTTTCCTGTACTCAACCACCTTACTTCACAGTAATAAGACACATCTTCATAGTCTGAAAATAGGTCTTCCAAAAACACCTTAAACTGGCGGTGATTAAGTGCACGTGACTTAATAAAATTAATGCTTGCTACTACTACATCCATAACATTCTTGAATTTCATCGATTTTGCGCACAAATTTTGCTGGTGGATAATACAATGAAAATTTGTTAAATTTTCCGGCTGGATCTGTAATTCTATTGCTCTTTCATTAACAACTCCAATAAATCCTTTCCGTAAGCCAACCATTGCAGGGGCACCATCAGTACATATGCCAGATAGTGCACTCCATTTAATCCCAAAGCTTTCGAAGACTATGTTGACTGCTTCAAATATATCTTCACCGGTAGTCGTTCCTTTTAACGGCTGAAGAGCTAATAATTCTTCTGTGATTTTGAAGTCCACGTCAACTCCTCTGATAAATATTGCTAATTGTGCTGTATCAGAGGCATCTGTGCTCTCATCCAAAGCAATTGAAAATGCTTCGAATCCAGTAATCACCTCTTTCAAACTTTTTTTGATATCATCAGCCATCATTTCTATACGTCGGACAACAGTACGTCTCGACAAAGATATTCTCTCAAAGTCTTTTTTTCTTTTCAGGACAGATTATACTTGAAACGTCGAGCAGACACTCTTTAATAAATTCTCCTTCACCAAATGACTTAGAATGCTTTGCAATTTTTTCGCTTACAACAAAGCTGGCTTTAACAACGCTATCGTGCTGCGTTATTTGCTTTTTTGAACATTTGTTGCTGGGTATCCAAGTTCTTCTTCAACTTCTGTATCATATCTTTTCGAATTTGTTCATTTATTTGTTGGTGATCCGCATGCCTCGAAGTAAAATGTCTTTAAGTTGAATTCTTTGTTGACGGATACGGACTCCTTACACAGCAAACATACGGGCATTCCTTTATTCAGGATAAAGAAATAATCCTCCGTCCACTTGTCTTGAAATTTTCGACACTCTGCATCAACTTTTCTTTTTTCGACATAACCCCTGACATTGTCACAAATTTAAAAACAATATTCAGAACTGACAAACAAAACTGTCTTCTCACGCCAGAACGCACCAGTAAACAGAACAAACCAGACCAGAAGTCGTGTGAACACTAAATAAGGGGAATGCGGCGCGGAGGGGGACGGAATTAGTGTGCTGCACTCGGGATATTTCGTGCCTACGAACTTTGCCGAAACACAAACCATCGGATGCATTGCGATAATAATATATATTATTATATTATGTAGCGCTGGAGGGGTGGGCCCCGCTCGTAATCCTTCGGTGCGTATACGAGCTTCCCCCGAATCACTGCAAGCGCCCGTGTCATCTGCATTATTTTAACTAATGTATTTCTCAATTACTTCGCCGACATGAATCAGGGCCGGACAAAACAGCTCCGGCGGGCGGATCCGGCCCGCGGGCCGGCGGTTGCCCATCTATGATCTACATGATACAATTGTAATAAAATATCAAACAATTACGTGTTTTTTAAATATTATTTATCCAGCATGTCTACAAACATGGAAATAAAGATCACTTTATTGTTTCGTTAAAAACGGTATGCTCAATGCAATGATATACTATAATGATATGCTCACTATTTTATGTACAGGAGATTATAGTTAATCGCATTTATTAGAAAATTGTAGGAATTTGCGAGTTATGTAATTATTTATTGAAAAAGGTTATTGAAGATACTATTGCACCGTTGAATAATTGTCATGAAAATTATGATAAATTGTGTTGGCTAAAACCCGACACTTAAAATATTTTCAGTTGTTATTTTCCCTGTGATATCATGCCAGTATTGGTCCTAGAAATGTTCTCTAGCGAGTTAATCAATTAAATTATTTAAATTTATTATATAATAATGCATTTTCAAGTCATCAATAGTCATATCTGTAGATTTGTGAATTATTATGATTGGTTATATTTAAAACAAGGAGACCCAGCAAATTCTGTTCCTTACTTACAAAGTACTATAGCAGCTCCGTTATCTCATAGCAAGAGAAGGATTAAGAAAGGCTACGAGTTAGTCGAAACTGCAGTCTTCTAATAGAGAACTTTTGTTACGTGATCCATGTGAAAACAAGGTAAATAAATAAATAATTATAATTCTGTTCCGTTTCAGAATACATAAATCTTGCGCAAACTTATTAGCTGAATTAAATTCAATATTCTTTTAATTTAAAAATACAACCACGACAAAAAATAGTTGAAAAAATGTGTTATAATCAAAATGAAAATTATTATATTGTAACACCATTGAATTAATTGTAATTTGTGGCATCAAAGCAATTGCTTATCCTTATCGTCGTCTACGTCCTCACCTTCACCCTCATCCTCATAATCACCCTCACTCTCATCCTGTTCATATACTGCAATGCACACATTGCAATATTCATGTCATAAAAAAAGATTGTTAAAAGGGAATCATCGCAAACAGTTGATCAGTACTCAAAAAAATCTTCTAAAAAGCCATTCCATGCAAAAATGTATGAGAAAATTGATTTTCAACAAAATTTATTTCCCATGATTTTTTTACAATGTTTTATTACATATTATTCAAGTCATGAAAGAAAAATTCCAACAGTTCAAATATCATTAAAGTTGATCTTGTTATTCGTGAGTTGTAAATACAATGCGATGTTAATTTTTTGGCTGCGATTTTATCAGAAATGCTGCTAATTACATTTCAATATACTCACTTATACTAATTTAACAGTATTGAAACTATGGGTTAAATAATGATTTTTAAGCTTAGACGAATTTCGACATGCAAAACTACATATGTTACAACTGAAAGGTTTTTCACCAGTGTGAATTAGAAGATGGTTTTTAAGAGTACATGCCTGTGAACATTTAAAACTACATATCTCACAACTAAAAGGTTTTTCTCCTGAGTGCGTTAAATTGTGCCTATTAAGAGAACTTGAGGTTCTACATGCATAACTACATATCATACAACTAAAAGGTTTTTTCTCCAGTGTGAATTAAATTATGGCTTTTAAGAGCACCCACACCTTTAGTTTTAAAACCACATACCTTGCAACTTAGAGGTTTTTCTTCAGAGTGAATTAAATTGTGCTGTTTAAGATAATTTGCACTTTTGCATTTATAATTACATATCCGACAACTGAATGGCTTTTCTCCAGTGTGTGTTAAATTGTGTACTTTAAGAGAACTTGATTTATTGCATACAAAACTGCATTTCTGACAACTGAATGGTTTTTCTCCAGTGTGTATTAAATTATGTTTTTTAAGATCACTAGATACTCTGCATGTAAAACTACATTCCTTACAGCTAAAAGGTTTTTCTTTAGTGTGAGTTAAATTATGCCTTTTCAAAGAACCTGCACGTAAAGATTTATAACTACATAACTCACAACTAAAGGTTTTCTCTCCAGAGTGTTTTAAATTATGGGCTTGAAGAGAACTTGAGTATTTACATGTATAACTACATATATTACAACTAAAAGGTTTTTCTTCGGTGTGTGTTAAATTGTGTTTTTTAAGATATTTCGAACTTTTACATGTATAACTACATATCTGACAACTGAATGGTTTTTCTTCAGTGTGAATTAAAGTGTGCCTTTTATAATCAGCTGGACGTGCAGATACATAGCTACATAACGTACAATTATAAGGTTTTCCTCCTGTGTGTATTAAATTATGTTTTTTAAGAGCATACGCCTCTGAACATTTATATTTACATATCTTGCAACTGAATAGTTTTTCTCCAGTGTGTTTGTAATGATTATTTTTTTCCTTGTCATGTTGTTTTTCGTTGCTTTCAATTACACTTTGTCCACCTATCACAGAATCTAATAAATCGTCCGATTTCTGATCTAATAATCTGAACTTCTCATCATGCAGGATCACAGTGCAGCAGCCCAGCAGTTTATGCAGTCGCAGCGTCCTATGGGGAGCGAAGAAGCTGCACCGGTCACAAGTCTCGCCCGAGCGGGACCAAGGCTCCACTCTACTGCCAACTGCAACTGATAACATTACAACTATCATCAATCATCAACAAACTTCAGATCTCCACAAAGGTTAATCAATGAGTTCCCGTATTCAAAGAGAGGTGGCGTTGTTATAGCAACTAGGAAGATCTATCGTGTTCTAAAACAATTCATAAACAGATGCACATACAATTATATACCCCTCATAGGTGAGAGAATATTTAAAAATATTTTCTTATTTCAAAGAGTTTACTTACTACTTCTAGTTATTATTTATATAAAATATATTTATTTTATTATTACTTATTAACTCCCTACCTTATGTGAAACTCTTTTCTTATTAGTCAGTTAGTTTCATATATCCCAGTTATTTATCCCCACTTCTACACAACACTTAACTACGCTCTAATGGAACGTCTTCTTTATCAGCAAATATTAAATTACACGTCAGTACGTTTGTGCACATTGGAACTGGTGAAACTTTCATAGATCGCGAAACTGCAGTCTTCCATCAAGTGAAACAGTGCTCCGTGAGATCCATATTAAAACAAGGTATGAAACGCTTATCTATTTTATATTGAAACGGATCTCAAAGTAAATACTAAGAATATAAATAACTTATAACTAACAAATCAAGAAGTCCTGATGGTAAAACAGTAATCGTTTTCAACAAAAAGATGATCTGCTGAACTTTGTTCCATTCTTATCAAGTTTTGTGAATTCAACGTATAGTAGAAACAAAATAAAACAAATGTTACAGCACGTGTCATACTTGGCAATTTCTCCAGTCTCACACTGCATGGCCGCAATGTCCTCAAGAGACAAGACATAGATTGTTGAATTGATGGGACAGAATCTCTCGTGCCGAATGCTTCGGGGGCCTTGCTGCAGCAGACCAGCAGCTCATGCAGCCGCAGCGTCTGAGGGAGACCCAGGAAGTTGCAGCGCCCACATGAGAGCGCCCTAGCCTCACAAGAGCCTCCTGGAATTCAAGCGACAACATTACATAAATAACTTTTTAGGTTTTCACGGCCATATATTTATATTGATACCAGCCTTCACCGTAAAGAGCGTTTTAAAGAGACATAAGAGGCAAATATAATTTGAAAATGTATTAATAGAAGATTCAAATTATTAAAAATGATTAAAATTCATCTCTTTGCTATATTCTGTCGTTTTAAATGACTTCAACACTAACAGACAACTGGACACAAGACTTTTGGACTTGTGGCATGATACATAATGAGGCGCTAGTCTTCTCCTTCAGGAATTCATCCTGGATTTAGCCGTGTCATCGGTTCATAATTTACCAAAAGTAGGATTAGTGTTAAGTCAACGTTCTCCCAATTCTTTATGCTCTTGATTTGCCTCAAAAAATCGCATTTTCTCAGGAAAATATCCGTGCGCTCCACCATCTCACATTTTTTTTTGTATTTGAAGCCAATGTTTCCTAGAACTTAACTAAGAGACTTTTTATTTGATTATTTTTTACATTCCTTCTAGATTTACATTACTCTTATATTCCTTCTTGATTTTTTCCACCCATATACTGAATTGAAATATAGCTAGGTTGGTGGGCGGTAAGAAAATTTTACCATGAAAAATAGGAGCTAGGCATAAAAAGGTTAACGACCCCTGATCTATAGTATCAATAATGATTCTGAAGAATTTGATATCAACAGCTAATACAGAGTTCAAATACGTTTTTTTTCGAAGAAAAAAAAAGACATTCGAATAAAATATTTTGGCCCCACCTCTTTTACACAGGGCAATAAATGTGTCATGGGGATCTTCCTGAAATAAATGAACGCATACAATCTATAGCACGGATCATCCACCTGGTCCGTACCGCCCACTAGTGGGCGATACGGGCTTCCGTGGTGGTCGATGGGTGTTTTCCAATCTCTTACATTCGTTCTAGATTTTTTCCACCCATATACTGAATTTAAATATAGCTAGGTTGGTGGGCGGTAGGAAAATTTTACCATAAAAAATAGGCGCTAGGCATAAAAAGGTTGACGACCCCTGATCTATAGTATCAATAATGATTCGGAAGAATTTGATATCAACAGCTAATAAAAGGACGCAAGTATCGCGCAGAGTATCAACTAACACTATCGAAACTTTAGTTTCACCAAGAATAGAAAACATTAATTCAGATGAAGACATAACTATAAAAGTGCGCGGAGAGCCAGTTGTGTAGGAAGATAACCTCACTTTCGCCCCGTCTTTGGTGGCGATATAATATCCCTGCTGCGGTGGTCTGAGCAATAAATGTCTCACCTGGCTGTCTCTCTAGCCGCGTGCTGCACGGCCGAGTCATCATTGCCTGCACTGCAGACTGGGGGAACACTTTAAGGAAATAATATCAAAGATAACGAACAACGTACAATAGGCGACGTCATCAATCGACAAAAGATTTATGGAACTGGGGTTGCAAGATGTGAAAATTATTAACTCGTAGATAAAAATACCCACACTCTACTTTGGTTATTTTAGGAAGATACGCTTCACACTTGGTTAAAAATCGTCTGATATAACATAGTAAAAACTTTCACTAACCCACTACCTGTAATAATTTTATCAACATCTAAACAGATTCCCTATTTATAAATAACAAGTTATATTATTAAAATATAACAATTAACATAATAATAAAAATACATAAATTTGCAAAAAATTACATTCTATTTTTGACCCACGTCAAAAGACGAATTATATTGTTACGAAAACCATTTTTAGAGATAAACGTATTTTTGTTTATACCTACTATAATAATATATCGGATACTATTATTATTTATATGTGAAAATTAACAGGAATTTATGTTTATCAAAAAAAAAACTAATTATAATAATAAAAGTAATATTTAAATTAAGAAAAAACCAATTCAAAGGAAAATATTACCATAAAAACATAACCTTAATATCACGTATTTCAAATAGTCGGAATTCGATAAAAGTGTGCAATCTACATTACACATTTATACTGAGGTTCTGTTAACGTAAATTGCCAAAGTGAACATTGCGATCGCAATCTGCATAACATTCTTTTTGTTCTCCTACCGGAAAGTGGTGGAAGGTAAGAAAAGTCGATAAAATTGAATAAAATATTTCCTCCTATCCCTTTCACACAGGGCAATAAAAGTTCCGTATGTATCAAGCTTAAATATTATTTTAATGTAATCTTATTAATTGCTAAAAAAAGACTAAAACTTGGTACACAATAATATATTAGTTGTTACATGCGAAAAAATATTCAAAGTGATCCATAATAAAACAAGGTATTAAGTGTTTGTAATATGTATTTATTATTTGAAAAAAAATTACAATTTGAATGTGAAAAATAACTAAAATTAAAAAACATGTTACAGGATTTCAGCAATTGCGTCATAAATCATATTTTAAAGAGCATCAGCAACATACAATTTTAAGAACATATAAAACAAAGAAGTGTGTTTTTTCAAGTTTATCTAGTTTGTCTACAATTGTGGATATTTATCACTTCAATGGTAAATCTATTATGTCATATTTTTTTTAATTAACGCAAATATGCCCACCATCATATGTGTAGGAAAATGGAGTGAATCACATATTTCTGAAAAATGTAAGATTTTGACAATTATCTAAATGTCTTATTTAAAAGATTAGTCCTTTAAGAATAGTCATAACCAATTATTTATGAACTATTTTGTAAGATTATACGAGGGAATGTATTTGAATTCGCGGAATGGGTAGGTAAGTCTAAGTGACGGTTATTTTTTGAAGTTGTAACAAAATAAATAACTCAATATTAGTAAAAATACAAAGTTTTGTGGTGATCAGGTCATTAGTTTTTGAATTATCGTCATCCAAACAAGTCAATCGGGAAATTATTGTGAAATATGGAGAAAATCGAGTATCGCACTGTTATAAATTTCAATTTTCAATTTTGTTTATTTTTTCCTTTCAGAAACATTACAAATTATATTAACTCAATTCATTTCTGAATTACAATAAAAAATAAAAATAAAAAATACAATATATACAATAATAGGTACTTATGATTAAGTACTATGAACAAAGCAATAGACAAGCAACAGAAGGTCCCGATGCTTATCAGACAGACGACGCCAACAAATTATCCCTCCAAAGAAACTCTTGGAGTTCTTGTCTGAATTGGGCCTCTCTTACATCCGAGGCGATTTGGTTAAACAGTCTGATCCCTCTCCCAAGAGACATAGTTTCTGGCAGGTTAGTGTTACTCTTAGGGAGAGCGAACAATCTATGCTTCCTTATTCTCAGATATCTACCGGGGACACACAAACCGATATTCATCAAATTTCAGGATTCCCGAACACGCCACGCAACAGTCGGAAGAAATGCATACCTAAGCACATATCCCTTCTTGTCCTCAACTCAATGTACCCCAACATACCCTGTATGAAGTAAGTTGGATACAGCCACGGATAGTATCCATATACCCTCATGTAGAGAGATCTCAGAAATTTCTTCTGTACCCTCTCCAACATGAGGCTATATTTCAACTCATGGGGTGCCCAAATGATAGATCCGCTCTCGAGTATGCTACGGACCAATGAGTTAAACAACACTACCATTACGTGTGTGCTCGAGAAAACCCTGCCATTTCGTAATACAAAACCCAGCATCTTAAGTGCCTTACCACACACAGCTTCAATGTGCGCATGGAACGTCAGTCTGCTCTCAAACTCTATACCAAAGTCTCTGATGGAGGACACTCGTGATATTCCTATGTTGTTCATAGAGTACCTATGATATACAGTTTTCAAATTTCGAGTATAGGACAGAACGTTGCACTTAGCTATATTAAACTTCAGCTTATTACGCTTACCCCAGTCGAATATATTATTTATATCCGACTGCAGAAGCATACAATCATCCAAGGTAATTATGTTCATGAATAGTTTCAAGTCATCAGCAAATAACAAAAACATAGCATGATTAATGACATCAGCTATATCATTAATGAACAATGAAAACAGCAGTGGTCCCAGGTTGGATCCTTGCGGGACTCCCGAATATGTATTAAAACTGTATGATCGATAAATGCCATAAGTAACAAACTGCTGTCTGCCTCTAAAATAACTATATAAAAAAGTAAAATAAAGTTCCTTGCCATACATGAAAAATGAGTGCAAGCCATATTGAAAGAGATGTCATCCGCTTACGGCATCTCTTGTTCATATAAAACACCGGATAACAAGTGGCATACCCTGATTAAACAAGACAAGGACTCGCTTGAAAAAAACCAACCAATTATTTATCAAATATTATGTTTGATTATATTTAAAACAAGCTGACCCGTCGCTGGGCGATCTTCGTTGTTATTCAAACCTTTGCCAAAAACCTGATACTATTCAAAGATCATATAAATCGGTCCAGCCATTCATGACTTATAAATACAATGCCATTTGATTTCGTAAGAGGTGCTGCAAATTAATCTTCATCGCAAGACTCTAACAGTTGATTAATCTACAGTAGTGATACTATGAGTTAAATTATGTGTTTTAAGCTTACTTGATTGTCGACATGTATAACTACATATTTTACAAGAAAAAGGTTTTTCACCAGTATGTAATAAATTGTGTCTTTTAAGATTACACGCCGACAAAGTACTATAAGTACATACTTTACAAATAAAAGTTTTTTCTCCAGAGTGTGTTAAAGTGTGCCTTTTAAGAGCACTCGAGGTTCTACATGCATAACGACATATCATACAACTAAAAGGTTTTTCACCAGTATGTGTTAAATTGTGTTTTTTCAGAGTACTTGACTCTCTACATTTATAACTACACACCTGACAACTAAAAGGCTTTTCTCCAGTGTGAATATAATAGTGCCTTTTAAGATTTTGTGCACATTTACATGCATAACTACATATATGACAGCTGTATGTTTTTTCTCCAGTATGAGTTAAATTGTGCCTTTTCAAAGAACCTGCACTTAAAGATCTATAACTACATAACTCACAATTAAAAGTTTTCTCTCCAGAGTGTTTTAAATTATGCGCTTGAAGATATCTTGAGTTTTTACATGTATAACTACATATGTTACAACTAAAAGGTTTTTCTTCAGTGTGAATTAAAGTATGCCTTTTATAATCAGATGCACGTACAGATATATAACTACATAACTTACAATTAAAAGTTTTTTCTCCTGAGTGTGTTAAATTATGTTCTTTAAGAGCATGCGCCTGCGAACATTTATATTCACATATATTGCAACTGAATGGTTTTTCTCCAGTGTGAGTTAAATTGTGCCTTTTAAAATTACTTGCATGGACAGATCTATAACTACATAACTTACAAATAAATGTTTTTTCTTTCGTGTGTTTGAAAAGATCATTATTTTCGATCTTGTCATGTCGTTTTTGGTGCTTTGAATTACACTTTGTCCACCTATTACAGAATTAAATAAATTGTCCGATTTCTGATCTAACAATCTGAACTTCTCATCATGCAGAATCACAGTGCAGCAGCCCAGCAGCTTGTGCAGTCGCAGCGTCCTCTGGGGAGCGAAGAAGCTGCACCGGTCACAAGCCTCGCCTAAGTGGGACCAAGACTCCACTCTACTGCCAACTGCAATTGATAACATTAAAACTATCATTAGTCATCAACAGACTTCAGATCTCCACAAAGGGTAATCAATGAGCTCCCGTATTTAAAGACAGGTGGCGATGTTATAGCAATTAATAAGATCTATCATGTTCTACAACAATTAATAAACAGATGCACAAACAAATATATACCCATCATGGGTGAGAGAATATTAAAAAAGATTTTCTTATTTCAAAGAGTTTAATTACTACTCCTACTTATTTATTTATATGAAATATTTAAATTTTATTTTACTACTTATTAACTCCCTACCTTATGTCTAGTGAAAGTCTTTCCTTATTAGTTTGTTACTTCCATAGATAACAGCTAGTTATCCCCACTTCACACTTAACTTCGCTCTAGTAAAACGTTTTCTTTATCAGTAAATATTGATATAAGCTTGATATAGCTCTTTTAGGATGATGCCGAAAAGCGGTGGTTCTTAACCTTTTTAGGTGTTCGCACCCCCATGTATCTTCAAGTATGATTTGGCACCCCCAAATATCTGGGAGAAAAATATGAAAGGAAATAACATGGTTTAATGCGATTTTGAAGTCATTTCTTTTATTAAAATAATTATTTATGTTTAGTCCAATAAACAAATATTTATTTATATTTATTTATTACAAATATTTATGTATGAAGTACAGATACAAACAAAGGAATTAATGACTTCGTTGCTGTTGCTTACTTTCAATTATCTTTTGAAATCGGGGTTCTTTGGTTGAAGGAGCCACACGCATGTCGTCACTCGCATTTAAACAATTTCTGGTTTTCGTTTTTATATTTAAAAGTGATGAAAATCCTAACTCACACAAATATGTTGCGGCAAAGGGCACAAGAACTTGCAATGCTCTCCTTGCTAACTGTGGAAATGGTTGTAGCTGGGCACACCAGAAATCTTCAAGTTTCATCTTTGCAAACTCCAATTGAATTCGGTGGTTTGTTTGTAATTCAATGAGATCATCTTTCATTAATACTGCGTCATCTATTAAATAATTGTCAAAAAGAAATGGATGTACTATCCATCCATCAACAGCTTCAATATCTCCTGCTGTAAAATAACCCTGAAAAGACTCACTCAATTGGTGCAAGTGAATTGCAATCTCCTGTGAAATTGTATTGAACTCAATATCTGAAACAATTTCTTCAAGCAAAGGGAAATTTGCGAAATTATTTTTTTGAGCACGTTTTATCCATACCGAAAGTTTACTAATAAAAGCAGACAATTTTTCTCTTGCCGTTATTGTGTTAACTCCAAATCCTTGCATAGATATGTTTATTTCGTTCAGGTGCGAGAATATATCGGCCATATACGCCAATCTAAGGATTGATTCTCTTTTTTCAAAGTCTTCAACTAAATTACTGCGCTGGTTTCTAAGAAATTGAATTATCTCCTCGCGCAGATCAAATATTCTGATTAACATTCGGCCACGAGATAACCACCGCACTTCAGTGTGAAAAAGAAGTGTTATATGTGTATCACCGATTTCTTCACAAAAAGCCCGAAAGATGCGATGATTCAGCGCACGTCCTCTGATGTAATTTACCACGGCTACTGCGGTCGACAAAGTATGTATTAAATTCCCTGTCAATGTTTTTGATGCAAGCGCATGTCGGTGTAACATACAATGGGTAATTGTCACTTCTGGAACTTCTTTCTAAAACCAGAATGCTTTCCTAACATGGCGGGCGCACCATCAGTACAAATTGATCTAATCACATTGATTGATAATTCATATTTCTTAAAAAAACGATTAATATGGTTCAATATATCAACTCCTCTTGTCGTCAAGTCCAATGGTTCACAAAACGAAAATTCTTCGATAACACTTTGTTCTTTAACATAACGGATGTCCACCATTAGCTGACTACAATTGTCAACATCAGTAGACTCATCAAGTTGAACACTAACTTTCACGGGGCTATTCTTAATATCTTCTACTGTTTGTTGTGAAATGTCTTCGCTCATTGCTTCAATTCTAGATCGGATTACATCGTTTGATAGTGGAATTTGCTTAACTTTATTATAAGCTTCCGAACCCAATACAATTTTGGCAATTTCCAATGCACAAGGTTTCACTAATTCTTCCGCTATATTATGTGGCTTCTTTTTCTTTGCACAAAGATATGATATTTGGTATGATGCTTGCAGCAAGGGTTTTTCAACTGACGCAGATGTAAACCTCTGCTAGTACCCCTCAAATCAAACCGCGCTCTCTTACAGCTGAGGCTGTCAAGCGTATGCCCAGCGTCTTCGCCGCCATGCAGTTTCTTGAAATGTTCCGACAGCTTCGAGGGTTTGAGATTGCAATTTGAAAATATTTTATAGCACAGTATGCATTGCAGTCGTTGAATACCATCTGTATCGGTCGTACAAGTGAAACCGTATCGAACATAATCGTCACTCCAGCAGCGTGTTTTCGACATTGCAAGGGATATAAAATAAAATATTTTCACTTATTAAATTAAACACTAGTTTACTAGAACCAACTGTACTATTGCAAAGTTGTACAGTACTGACATGCGAGTTGGTTAAGGCTAGTATTCAAGGTCAGATACATTCAGTGCACATCAGCGGTGAATCGTAGTACATCGGTTGCATCGGAAACCTGTTCGTAAATACCCGGTGACGTAAACCGATGGCTTCGGATATTTTGACAGCATCCATCGGACTTTCATGTTGCGGTTGGTTAGCATTAGAAAATATAAATAAATATTAAAATAATAAATATAACTTAATTTTCCCATTTATTTATTTAACCGAGAGCTCTGTCTCGCACCCCTGGTTAAGAACCACTGCCGTAAAGCCTCGAAAAACGATCTTATGACCTTTATTTTTGTTCGCTCGCCTGACATGCACACCAATAATGTTAGGTTTAATTATATAATATTATACGGCGTTTGCATACGCCATTTTATTTGTAACGACAGTTGATCCATTTCATGTTGGTTCAACTTTCATATTTAATTTAGTTTTTGGCCGCGATTGTCGGCGTCGCTGGATGTCACAGGTTTCGGCAGTTGACAGTTAACTTTTGTCCATACTGGTGGAACGAAAAAATCAAGTCTTTAATAAAAATAAATGCGAATTTTACTTCAAAAACAAGTTCTTTATGTTGTTAATCTGCTCCTGCAATCTTCCTTCACGCGGACATGTGACGAACCCGCGACTTGTCGTCTTTTTAAAGACGGGTGATTATTTTTACGTCAGTACATTTGTGCACATTGTAACTGATGAAACTTTCATAGATCGCGAAACTGCAGTCTTCCATCAAGTGAAACAGCGCTTGGTGTGATCTATATTAAAATAAGGTATGAATTTCTTACCTATTTTATATTGAAACAGATTTCAAAGTAAATACTAAGAATATAAATAACTTCTAACTAACAAATCAAGTAGTCCTGATGGTAAACCAGCAATTGTCCTCAACAAAAAGACTATCTGCTGAACTTTGTACCATTCTTATCAAGTTTTGTGAATTCAATGTATAGTAGAAACAAAATAAAACAAATGTTACAGCACATGTCTTACTTGTCAATTTCTCCAGTCTCACGCTGCATGGCCGCAATGTCCTCAGGAAACAAGATTGTTGAATTGATTGGACAGAATCTCTCGTGCCCGATGTTTCGGGGGCCTTGCTGCAGCAGACCAGCAGCTGATGCAGCCGCAGCGTCTGAGGGAGACCCAGGAAGTTGCAGCGCCCACATGAGAGCGCCCCAGCTTCACAAGAACCTGCTGAAATTCAATCGACACCATTATATAAGTAACTTTTTAGGTTTTCACGGCCATATATATATAATGATACCAGCCTTAACCGTAAAGATCGTTTGAAAGAGACATAAGAAGTAAATATAATTTGAAAATGTATTATAGTCCATCCAGCGTATGAAAAACCCTGTGACACATTTATTGCCCTGTGTAAAAGGGATGGGATAAAAATATTTATTTCGATTAGGTCGTTTTTTTTCTCTCTTCCTCTTCGAAAAAAATCTAATTTGCATTCGAAGTGAATTGTATATGTATAAACATCTCCTTTTATAAATAATCGAATTTAAAATGAATCAAATATTATACTTGGGATGTTTTAGCTTGATCCGTATGGCACTTTTATTGCTGTGTGTAAAACAGATAGGGGGAATATTCTTTATTCAATTATATCGATTTTTCTTCTCTTCCTTCTTCGAAAATAATTACACATTAATATCATTTTATTCCGCAAAACGGCGTGCGATCAGTACAAAAGCCTAACTTTTGGTAGCGCGTTGTGTTTCGATCGATAAGTGTTTTTTTTTTGTAATTATTATATTTATTGTTAGTATTGTTATTTCTATCAATGCCGAAGAGTCAGAAAAGAACTGCTTCACAGCTGTGAATCACGAGAATTTGTCTTACGTTTGCGTGATTATTTCCACAGAGAAAATCAAAATGGTGGACCATTGGTGCCTCTTGAAAACATTTGAGATCTGGTTGCGGATGACCTAGGAATCGGTGAAGACGTTGACTCTATTGAACGAGACATGTGACAATGTCACGGCAGAAGATTGGAAAAAAGTGGTGGACAAAACAAAAAGAGTATGTTATGCAGATTGGGATCGCGATGTACGCTTTGACAATTTATGTGAACAGAACCTGATTATAAATGTGTGTGAAAGTTGTAGTTATGATTCTGATAGTGACGAAGACAATTTAGAATGTACTGTCATTTTAATCGACTTTAAATACTAACGGACAATTGGACACAAAACTTTTGGACTTTTCCGGCATGGTACATAATGAGGCGCTTGTCTTTTCCTTCAGGAGTTTTCGTCCTGGATTTAGCCGTGTTGTCGGTCCAAAATTTACCAAATGTATTAGCATGAGTCAACATTCTGCCAATTCTGTATGCTTTTGATTTGCCTCAAAAAATCGCATTTTCTTGAGGAAATATCCGTGCGCTCCATTAAAAACATTTTTTTTTCACTTTTTTTTTTGTATTTGAAGGCAATGTTTCCTGGTACATAACTAAGAGACTTTTTATTTGTTTATTTTTGAAAAAAGGAATGGCTGTATAGATTCACAGAGTTCAAATACGATATTTTTTCGAAGAGAAAATAAATCGACATAATCGAATAAAATATTTTGGCCCCACCTCTTTTACACAGGGTAATAAATATTTCATGGGGATCTTCCTAAAATAAATTAACAAATACAATCTATAGCAGGGGTCGTAAACTTTTTTATAGCTAGCGCCTACTTTTGCTTATTTTTCATGGTAAAATTTTCCTACCGATTACCAACCTCGCTATATTTCAATTCAAATTTGGGTGGAAACAAATCTAGAAAGAATGTAAAATATTTGAAAATTAACCAAAAACTCCCACCACCCACCACGGATCGTATCGCCCACTTGTGGGAGGTACGGACCAGGTTGACGACCCGTGATCTATAGTATCAATAATGATTCTGAAGAATTTGATATCAACAGCTAATAGAAGGACGCCAGTATCCCGCAGAGTATCAACTATAACTATTTTATTTTTTTATAACACTATCGAAACTGTAGCTTCACCAAGAATAGAAAACCTTAATTCAGATGAAGACATAACTATAATAGTGCGCGGAGAGCCAGTTGTGTAGGAAGATAACCTCACTTTCGCCCCGTCTTTGGTGGCGATATAATATCCCCGCTGCGCTGGACTGAGCAGTAACTGTCTCACCTGGCTGTCTCCGTAGAGTCAACATTGTTTGAACTGCAGACTGTGAAAACGCTTTGGGTAATAAATAACAAAGATAACGAACAACGTATAAAAGGCGTCGTCATTAATCGATAAGTGACTGAAGAAACTGAGGTTGCATGATGTGAAAATTAAAAAATCACCAATAAAAGCACCTACTTTACTTCGGTCATTTTAGGAAGATACGCATCACACTTTATTGAATATAGTCCGATAAATAATTTTTTCAACATTTAAAGAGACTCCCTGCTTTTAAATAATAAGTTATTTAAGTAAAAAACTCACAATTAATATAATAATAAAAAAATTGAATAATGCGGAAATTTGTAAATAATTAAATATTATTTTTGACCTGTATCGAAGACCGAATTATACTTTTACGAAAACCAGTATTGAGGGTAGAGGTAAACGCATTTTTGAGGATTTTTGTATATACCTACTAAAATGATATATCAGTTATTATTATTATTTATACGTGAAAATTAACAGGAATTTTGTTTATGAAAAAAAACTATTATTAATAATATTTGTAATATTTAAATTAATAAAAAAGACAATTCCGAGAAAAAATAATCTTAACTCTTTCATTCCAGCTCGGGCTGAATACAAAAAATGTCTGTCAATAATAAAACTAGTATTTGAAGCATAAATGTACTTATCTGGTCTATTTTCACATATCACATTGGTTCTTGTATCCTTTAGTTATCAGATAATGGATAAAAAACTATTCTAAGAAAATAGCAAATCGATATATTACGTCAAACGATGTCAACAGTCGGGGAATCTTATGACGGTTTATTCCGCAACGATGCGAAAGGGTTAAGAAGTAACCATAAAAACACATATTTCCAATATAGTAATTCAATTAATACACACATCGGAATTCAATAAAAGAGTACAATTGACACCCACCTCGCGCAAACGAAAGCATAACCTAGCTGCTCCATCAAAATCTTGTCAATAGAGGTGTTGCTGACATCAGGGATCATTTTGGAGAGCTTACGAACCATCACTCTTCTGATCTGAGAGCATCGCTGCCTCCACTTTTGCGATTGTTTCGTCAGAAAAAGATGGCCGTCCGGAACGCACATGGACGTCAGTATGCCCCTATTGAACTCTCTGCACCATTTGCGCAATTCATCATCATCAGCCTGTGTCCGTCCACTGTTGAACGTAGGCCTCCCGCATGAGTCTCCATCCTCTTAGATCCTCCGCCTTCCGCATCCAGGTCACTCCCGCTATTCTTCTTATATCGTCAGTCCATCTTGTAGGGGGTCGGCCAATGCTTCGTTTGCCAGTTCTTGGGCGCCATTCCAATACTTTTCTTCCCCATCGACCGTCGTCTCTTCGACAGATATGACCTGCCCATTGCCACTTGAGTGTGCCTATTCGTTGGGCAGCATCCACTACTTGAGTTCTTCTGCGTATTGCCTCGTTTCGGATTCTATCTTTTAGCGACACTCCGAGCATGGATCTCTCCATAGCACGCTGGGTGACTTTTATTTTATGGGTAAGACTTGCTGTCAGATTCCACGTCTCTGCGCCATAAGTTAATACAGGGAGGACGCATTGGTTAAACGCCTTACTTTTAAGGCATTGCGGAATTTTCGCTTTAAAAATGTACTTTAGTTTTCCAAATGCTGCCCATCCCAGTTGTATGCGCCTGTCGATTTCTTTTGAGAAGTTATTTCGCCCTAGTTGTATTACTTGTCCCAGATAGGTATAGTCGTTTACAACCTCTATTTCTGTTCCTCCAATGGAAATAGGATCAAAGGTCTGTGAAATATGACTATTAATCATGGCTTTTGTTTTATCCATGTTCATTTTCAGACCAATTTTGTTCGACGCTTCATTGAGGTCGTAGAGCATGTCTTGGAGCTTGTTAGGTGATTCGGCTATTAGCACTATGTCATCTGCAAATCGGAGGTGAGAAATGTACTCTCCGTTAATATTTATTCCACATTTTGTCAAGGATAGCAGTTTAAAAATATCTTCTAGGGCGTTTGTGAAGAGTTTTGGAGATGTAACATCTCCTTGTCTAACACCTTTGTTTATAGAAATATTGTTAGTGCTATCATGGAGCTGGACCATCATTGTTGCAGATTTGTAAAGAGATTTTATTATCTCTATATACCGATAGTCTATTTTGCAGTGTTGTAGTGAATCTAGCACTGCCCAAGTCTCGATTGAGTCAAATGCCTTTTCATAGTCTACAAAGGCGAGGCAGAGTGGCTGATTATATTCTTCGGTTTTCTGAATGATTTGTCTTAGCGTGTGGATATGATCAATTGTACTAAAGCCTTTCCTAAGCCCAGCTTGCTCTCGAGGTTGAAATTCATCAAACGACCCGTCAGCCTGTTTGTTTAAATTCTGGAGAATACTTTATACACATGGGAAAGAAGGGAAATGGGTCGGTAGTTTTTGAGCAGTGATTTATCCCCTTTTTTGTGGAACAATATCACAATACTCGTACTCCATGTCGCCGGGGTTTCTCCATGTTCTATTACCTTGTTGAATAGTTTTTTAAGCTCTTTCAACAGAGGGGTTCCTCCTACTTTCAGAAGCTCAGATGTAATTCCGTCTTCTCCAGGGGCTTTGTTGTTCTTAAGTTGTTTTAGGGCCGAATAAAGTGATAAAAGGTACATATGTTTTATTTATTTTAAAATGCAAATTCTTCAGTTGGATAACAATTTATTGTGGGTTAGGGCAAGTGTTCTGGTGAATTTAAAAAAGAATGGGTAAAAATTGATTTAAATACGTTTAATTAAATTATTCATAAAAATATCTACAATAATATTAGTATTCAAGGGCAAAATGGTCACAGGACTACAAATTGCAGCCAAATTACAGAAAAACGGGCACATTTGGCGAAGAAAAAGTGCTCCTTTACCATGACAATGCACCGGATCACACATCCGGCCTGGCCACGGCCAATTTGGTCGTTTCGGGCTACAATACGGCGACATTGAATTAAAGAATGTACTGGTATTATAATATTACATGAAGAGAAATTATTTTATAAGTTAGACCGGAATTTTTGGCAATTATATCCGAAGTTCGTTATTTAGAGATCCGTTAGATAGAGATTTTACTGCATTTCACGATCAATTTACTGATACATTTATAAATCATATTAAACAATTCCTCCAGTGTGTGTTAAATTGTGTTTTTTAAGACCACTTGCTCTTGAAGTTCTAAAAGTACAAATCTTACATAAAAAAGTTTTTCCAGCAGTGTGTGTTATATTATGCCTTTTAAGAGTACTTGATTGTTTACAAGTATAACTACAAATCTAACACTTGAAAGGTTTTTCGCCAGTATGTGATAAATTATGATTTTTAAGACTTCTCGAGGCTGTACATCTATAACTACAAATCTTACAACTAAAAGGTCTTTCACCAGTGTGTGTTAAATTATGCCTTATAAGAGATCTTGATTGTCAACATGTATAACTACAAATTTTACACTTAAAAGGTTTTTCGCCAGTGTGTGTTAAAATATGCCTTTTAAGCCAACGTGATTCTGTAAATGTGTCACTAGAAATCTTACAACTAAAAGGTTTTTCACTAGTGTGTGTTAAAGTATGCCTATTAGGAGTGCTTGATTGTCTGCATGTATAACTACAAATCTTACAATTAAAAGGTTTTTCCCCAGTGTGTATTAAGTTATGCATTTTAAGAGATGATGGGCGTCTACAAGTATAACTACAAATCTTACAACATAAAGGTTTTTCACTAGTGTGTGTTAAAGTATGCTTTTAAGAGTGCTTGATTGTCTGCATGTATAACTACAAATCTTACAACTGAAAGGTTTTTCACCAGTATGTGTTAAATTATGCCTTTTAAGAGTACTTGAGTCTGCAAATGTATAAATACAAATTTTGCAACTAAAAGGTTTTTTTCTTGTGTGTGTTTCGTCATGTTTTTTAAAATCACTTTCTCTTGCAGTGTGTGTCAATAATTTTTCATTAGCATTACCTAATTGGGACATTTTTTTGTGATTTTTCCCGCCATTGTTAGTATTTTTTTACTAATCATAAAATCCGATAGAATGTCAAAATTCGGATCCAACGATCCACACTCCATTTGCAGAATCATAGTGCAGCAACCCAGCAGTTTATGCAGTCGCAGCGTCCTCTGGGGAGCGAAGAAGCTGCACCGGTCACAAGCCTCGCCTGAGCGGGACCAAGACTCCACTCTACTGCCAACTGCAAATGATAACATTAAAACTATCATATTTTTTTGTCAGAACATTTTTCTCATGGCAAATTTTGTCTAAATTAGCTGTTCGATGATAATGATAATAAAATCAAATAGTCTTCAATAAGATTTTTTCACAGCCGCTTAATTATTTAACTTCATATATTCAATAATCATAGAATACAGGATCATCTCCTCTAAAAAATATTGCAGTTAATATATATACATATATTTTTTCTTTATAAACATTATAAATCTTAAACTTAATATGTTCATTAGGAAGGACAACGAAATAAAAGACAACAAATAACAATTATTTTCATATCTGTGTCTATATTGCGGATGCGGATGCTTCAGTATTGACATGTTTAGTGTCAACGACCTCACATTCAGTACAAGTGAAGACAAACCGGAAAGCCAATAGTAAAGATTTGTGACAATAACACCGCGTCATAAGTACATCAAATTTGAAACATAGAACACAAGTATTATTGTCACAAAGTACAACATCTAATTCTCTTTTCTTTTTTATTAGGTACCAATATACTTATATATATGAAAAAATATAGTTTTAGATTTTGTTTAGAAACATCCAAAAATTATAAATTGTACAAAAAGTTGTAAAATGGTATTTATTATAGTATCTCGCGAACCCAGAATAATGCTACGCGACTCCATTTGGGGGTCGCGACCCCCGTGAGTTTAAGAAGGCCTGCTCTAGGTGAAGACCTTTCGCGTGAAGATACGCCATCTTCACTCCAGCAAACTAATTTCAAGTCATTGTGCTTCGTAAAATTAAAAACCGTATTTATATTCTCCCGTGTATCGCGTAAAAAAGAACAGGGCATATAATAGTTCGCGTTAGTGTTGAAGGAACGTAACCTAGCTTTCGCCCCGTCTTTGGTAGCCATATAATATCCTTGCTGCGGTGGACTGAGCAGTAAATGTCTCACCTGGCTGTCTCTCTAGCCGCGTGCTGCACGGCCGAGTCATCATTGCCTGCACTGCAGACTGAGGGAACACTGTAGGTGATTAATAACAAAGATAATGAACGACAAATAAGTAGTGTTGACATCAAGTGACAAGTGACTGACTTAACTGGAGTTGCTATATACGAAAATTAATACGATATCAATACATTTTAGGTTATCTACTGACAAAGCTTGGTGAAACTGTATAATTACAATTATAAATTAATTTTTATTTAAAAAAAAACTTAAGTTTATTAAGTTGTTATTAAAAAAATATTTTTACTGATTACATGTTTCAGCCTCCCTGGAGGGCCTGAACCATATTTGATAAAGATATTTTATTTTATCATTATTGAAGATGGTCTCCAGGGAGACCGAAACATGTAATCATTTTAAATATGTATATTGTGAATCAAAACTAAATATTTTTAATTTATATATTTATTTATTAAAATTAATTTAAAATTAAAATAAGACATCGATAAATTATCAAAGATATTTCGGATGCAAGGGAATTGGTAATAAATCTACTTAACAGGTACTCATCGTTCTACAAGTAGAACAATTATTTAGCCTCGTATTTTGAAATTCAATGATTTTAAGAGTTTGCTTATTATTTTTGTATCAGAATTTTGAAGATACTAATCCATTCATAAAATGAAAATTGAATTCAGAGAGTAATTTTTTCGTTTGCGTTGGTGCAGTGCCGGTTTAAGGGGGTGACGCAGTGGGTCAGTGGCCCAAGGCGTCGAATCAGCTAGGGGCGCCGAGGGCAATCTATCTCATATATATATATTTTTTAAATGCATACAACATAGGGCGCCTGAAAAAAAATTGCACTGGGGCGCCGCAGGGTCTAGAGCCGGCACTGCGTAGGTGCTTTAAAAGATGTTTCGTTTTGTGGCTCATAAGTGAGCATGGTAGCACCAATCATATCGTATAAATAAATGAATTTAAAAGAAAGTGATTACTTGGCTTAGTAGTGTAACTTTTTTAACTCAACGAAATGCAATATGCAATTGGTTCTCAATATAAAGATTTGGTATAGACAGTTTTTTAAAGGTTTCATTTTCTCTGGAACTGTCAGTTCCTTTTGTAAGAAAGAGTTGTCATTTTTAATGCAGTTCAAGGGAATCGCCTCAGCCCTATCGGGCATACAAACTTTGTGGCCACTAAAAAAATTCACGCACTTACCATTTTAGCTCGTATTTTCGGTGAGAGAATTTATCTTCCATCTGCATCTCTTAACAATACGTGAATGCGATTCAAATCTCTTTCACGGGTTCTTTATTTTCAGCAATTCTGTGCAGTACCCAAAAGTGTACAGAGGGGACTCCCACTGGACTTATTAGTTGACAACTAATTATAATCTGAATGAGCGCATCATGAAGGAGACTCAACTATCCTCCGGTGTCATGTGGGTGTGAGGCGGGTAAAGTCCAGGTATAATTTCCTGGGATCATTAGCAAGATTTAAGGGCGTCCGTAGACTTAAGTAATTTTTCCGTTGCTTAAAAAAAACGCATTGAGACAACAAGACCGCCAATACGAAGCAAGGTTGCAATAGAAAATTAAATAATACAACTAAATACTAATGTGATTTATGAACTTACTCGTGAATTTCTGTCAGCCATAACTATGTAACTAATGTAAATTCAATTCGTTACAATTCACTATCTAGTGATAAAAGATACATATGTAATTTTAAAATACAAATTCTTAATGCATAATAATAATACATTGTGGGATAGGGTAAGTGTTGTGGTGTTATAAGAGAAATGGTTCAAATTGATGCAAATACGTTTATTTGAAATACAGGCGGACCTCGACTTTCGTACATTTGACTTTCGTACAATTCGCTATTTCGTACATTTTTGAAAAATATTATTATTATTTTTTTGACGAAAATTCAAAAATGTTTTGTTTTCGTGCAGTTGTTTCCCTGTCGCACTATGTAATGAATATGAACCAGGTCTGTACTGTGAAAAATGTAACGTTCTGTTCGCACTTATGCATTAACATACGGGCGCGAGCGAGTCCGAACGTGCGTTTGTATGTACTAATTTGTACACACTTCCGTCTGACCTCGATACGTTCAGTCTTGCGTATCGAGGTCAGACCAGCGCACGTACGGGTACATTGTTATGCGAGTTTTGTTTTAAATATTTCCTACCCGTTTTAACATGAGTGAGAAACGAAGAAACTGCGAAGTATATATTGCTAAAAAAAAATCAAGAACCCATAAACTTCATACAATAGAGACGAAGATGGATATAATAAAACGGCCTGAAAATGGAAAGTATTATGCTTCAATCGGCCGTTCGTATGATATAAGAAAGTCTACGATATGTTCGATATTAAAGAATAAAGATAAAATTAAAGAATATGTAAAAAAATGGAAATATAACACCAAAAAATATTTCCAAAACACACGGCATAGTGATGGATGAAATGGAGAAATATTTGTGTGATTGGATAAGTAATCAAAATCAAGAAACATCCCTATGAGTACTTCAATGATTCAAGCTAAGGCACTTGGTTTGCATAAAGATTGGAAGGCTAAACGAAGATTCTAACACGGTGTTTCATGCAAGTAACGGCTGGTTTTCAAAATTTACAACAAGGTATTCTTTACACAATATTAAATTCACTGGATAATCAGCTGATGCGGATGAAGATGCTGCAAAAAACTTTATTTCGTCATTGTCCAAAATTATTGAAGATGGAGAATATACCTCTAGTCAAATATTCAATGCAGATGAGACTGGTTTATTTTGGAAGATGCGTAATCGTACATTCTTATCAAAGGACGAACCAGTTGTCCCTGGTCATAAACCTTCTAAAAACCGATTGACATTGCTTCTTAGTGGAAATTTAGCTGGTGATTTAAAATTGAAGCCAATGTTAGTTTATCAAGCAGAAAATTCTAGAGCATTGAAAGGGAAATATAAAAAATTGCTTCCAGTCATTTGGAAATCCAATAAATACGCCTGGGTTACTGCTTTTATATTTAAAGATTGGTTCACTTCACATTGCGCACCAGCAGTAAAACATTATTGTGAAGTAAATAATTTACCATTTAAAGCATTATTAATCTTAGATAATGCTCCAGGACACCCAAAATCTCTACAAAATTTATACTCAGACTTCAATGTTGTGTTTCTTCCCCCCAATACTACGTGCCTCATATAATTCATGGACCAAATGGTGATAGCTACGTTTAAACGATATTATATGCGGTCGATAATGAATCAGGCCATCAAGGCAACTGACATGGAAGGTGGGCCCACATTAAAAGATTTCTGGAAGAATTATAACATATGGAACGCAATAAACAATATTGGAGACGCATGGGCTGAAATAAAAGAGTCAACAATTAAAGGTTCATGGAAGCAACTATGCCCACAAATGATGAGTGATTTCATAAATTTTGTTGAAACTCCGGAAAAGATCACACTTGAAATAGTTCACCCAATGAACGAACTAAACCTAGATGTTAATGAGATGATTGAATCTCAAGAGAACGAAAATAGTATATAAATTGAAAGTGAGGCAGAAGAACCAAAAAAATCATCAAGACCTTAACAATAAAAAACATGAACGAAGCTTTTACGCATCTCGAGACATTTTTGAATATAATGGAAAAATGTGATCCCAATGGAGAACGCATATCTCAAGTGCGTAGGGTGATCTATAATAGTACTGCATGTTACAGAACTCTCTATGAAGAAAAGAAAAAAAGGAGTAAAATACAATTAACCCTTGACAAGTTTATTAAGAGGATATAACTTTTATTTAATATGTACTTAGTTTGTAATTTTTGATAAATAAACATTTTGAAGTATTTTTGGAGTTTTTTTTTGTACATCCCTCTACTTACTAGCGCCCGAGAACTGGCAAACGAAGCATTGACCGACCCCCTACAGGATGGACTGACGATATAAGAATAGCGGGAGTGACCTGGATGCGGAAGGCGGAGGATCAAAGAGGATGGAGACTCGCGGGAGGCCTACGTTCAACAGTGGACGGACACAGGCTGATGATGATCCCTCTACTTTCGGACATTTAACTTTCGTACACATTTTCAGGAACTAATCGTGTACGAAAGTCGAGGTCCGCCTGTATTCATACAAATATCTACAGTAAAATTGGTAATCTACACTTCAAAAACATATGTTACAACCAGTGCTATTTTTCAAATTTATTTAGTCTACAAGTATTACAGTAAAACCTCAATATAACGAACTATTTGAGGGGAGAGGGTGGCTTTCAAATATTTTATATAAAAAAGAATAAAATGAATAAGAATTATTTTTTTTCACTTTGAGTTAACAAGTTTGACTTCTGTAAAATTACATGTATCCCTTGCTAAATGAGAGAATCCCCTGATATATGGACAACGTTTAGGTTAACTCTTTAACTGCCGGCAGGTACACGTATGGCGGTACCCAGCACGGCGCGAATTTTACGACAAAAATAAAACCTTCTAAACATATCGTTATTGAAAGTGTTATAAAGTTTATTTATAAAACATACCAAATAAATGAAGAGCGCGCCAGTCGTGCAGTCATTTATCCATAATCATAAAATTAATTGTTCATTGTGCATTGTTGATTGTTCATTTAAAACGGCGCGTCTTAAGACGTAATTTTTGTATGAGCGGTGCTCCGTTCACAAAAAATTATGCGTCTTAAGACGCTTTTGGCAGTTAAAGGGTTAAGTGCCGTCTATGAACATAATGGCATTCAAATTATAGTGCTAGTCATATGAGGCAATTATCATGATGGCTGAATTATTTTTACATGGGCGATGGTGACAATGCGGCGGCACTGATTTTAAGAATATAGTAAATTATCTTATCACGACCATATTGATAGTATTGTGAACAAGTCCTGTAGACGACCAGTCGACCTCGACTGGTAACTCGCTCTACTTACGACTGCGGTCCTCGCCTTCGAAATCCTGATCTTCCTTCAGCTGGTTGTAAGGCAGCTGTGTCCCGGTCGGCTTCCTGGGCTGTGATGTTTGGCAGCTTCCAGTTCTACGTCCAAGTAGTAGTCCGTGTAGAGCAGTAGGCCGGGGGCGCCGTGAAGTCCAGAGGCCCAGGGAGGGAGATAGTAAAACTCGCAAGTATTTTCAAGTCACTGTTTATTCCGAGTCGGACCCCGGTATTTATACAATTTCGTTCAAGAGGGGGTCGTGCGCAAAGCTCGCAGCTGTTGTCTTGTTTCTCGCAGGAGTTTACATGAGGAGCGTGGCTGTCCGCAAGAGCAGGACAGTTCTACTTATTTCATACTAATTATCGCTAAGGGGGCGTGTCGGCTTTCTCACTGTTTTGCCAATGAGAGAGCCGAAACACCAACTACGAAATCGCAATGCACCTCGCGGAACGTCATAATATTTATCGGAGAATATAATAATAAATAACATTATAAACATTATTGACGTAACAGATGTATATGAAACTAAATAAGGTCAAATAAAGCTAACAGAGTCAAATGAAACTAAATAAGGTCAAATGAAGCTAAACAGAGTCAAATTCAATTCAATTTCAATTCAATTTTATTTATTTTTTCCTTGCAGAAACATTACAAATTTTATCAATTCAATGCATTTCTGAAGTACAATAATATAAATACAATAATATAAATACAATAATATACTATAAAATATAAATACAATAGGTACCATAAATATGGTGATGTAAATTTATAGACACATTTAGTATCACTGACCTCACACTCAGAACTAGCGTCAGGAGACTCAAGATAAACAGTTTGACTTGTAACAACAAAAACCCTGGCATAAGTATATCATAATTGACTCACAAATAACAAGGCATTATTGTCACAAAATAAAACGTGTAACATTTCGCCTCCATAAACACCAGTACTGAATTTAAAGCAATATAACACTAAATATGTCAATATCTTCACTCAAGTTGGTTTCAACCACTGTTCACTGCGATTCTTTCGTCTTATGCGTATCCAGGGTTGAACGATGGTCCTTTCAGGCCACACTTGAGGCTCCATGAGAGACTCCAGCGAAGTCGCGATGACCCCGACTTTGAAAGAAGTTGACAGCGTCCGCCTGCTGATAATCCTCCTGATGGTCATCCAAGAAGGATTGAATGCAGCGGTCGCTGCCAAGAAGCTCTGCAAGTCCTCAGCCGATGTATCTGGGTGAAGGCCCTTGGCGTGAAGATACGCCATCTTCACTCCAGTAACGTTTTTTGAAGGAGCTGCAGAACCACGGATCATCAGACGTGCTGAATGTTGTTGCCTTTCCGCATGCGGAGAGGCGCGACTCAACTTAGAACGTTGAACTTCTCCGGAAAGATTGCTCGGGGGAGGGAGAGGACATCCACGGAGAAAGCACTCAGGTCCTCCAGTTCCTCGAACGATGATTCGTCCCGGCTGAGAACGGGAGTCCTTGGGAGCCTTGCTCGAAACAGCAGGGGCTCCTTCGATAGTATCTTCCGAGGAGTCCTCTTCGGTGGCCTCACTCGAAGCGGATTCTTTGACGGCAGGTTCGGAGTCTCTGCTGTCACAGTTAAGCTACATCGACACAGGAATGTTGACAGCTTCAGCGTAGGTCGCCGGAATTGATTTGCACGCTCGAGGTAAGCGCCTTCTGCGGGAAGTCGGCAGACTTGTCGGGTTGGGTTGAGGGTCCACAACAACGGATGTCAGAGCATCATCCATCCCGCATCCAACAGCCTTTAAGAGCCTCTCCAGCAGCAAACGGTGATCGTCTAAGCGACGATTTATTTGCGCGATATCACAATCGCAACAGTTCGCCATCCTGTAGGTAGGATGACTAGACACGTCCGCCCGGTTTGAGTGTCGAGCGACGAATGAAGCTAAGTAGATTCAAATGAAGCTAAATAAGGGCAAATGAAGCTAAATATTTTATCAGTGCTTTATCAGTATTTTATTAATGTTTTGTTAGTCATTAGCCGTCCGTAACAAGTCCCTTAAACTTCTAGGTTTTATCAATAGAATCACTAAGGATTTTAAAAACCTGAGCTCCATCAAGGTCCTTTACTGTTCTCTGATTCGTCCGCAGCTAGAATATGCTAGCGTTATATGGTCTCCCTACTATCGAACTCATATCGACCGGATTGAATAAGTCCAACATCGCTTCTTGTCAAGAGTTTCACGACTGATCGGCCTTGAGAGAGGTAGCTTCTCCTATGAAGATATAGAGAGACGACTTAATGTATCTACATTGGAGAGACGTAGAACAGTGACTGACTTGCTGTTTATTTTTAAAATTATGAACTCCATAATCGATGACTCGACATTATTGCAGGAAATTATGTTCAACGTTCCCTCCCGGTTCACTAGAGGCAGTGACCTGCTACATGTAAGGACATCCAAAACCAACTACGGATTATATTCTCCTATGTTAAGAATGTGTAGACTGGTTAACTCCTCTAGTGACTTAGACTTTTTCGGGGTGGACCTTCCAGCATTTCGCAGATCCCTCTACTGATGTACTAGATCTGTTTTTTTACTCATGTTCATGTTTTGTCTCAATGTATTGTCTTAGCTATTATGTTGTTCTGTTTTACTATTTCATTTATTGTATTTTCTATTTTAAAACCGTATGTATTGGCCTAGGCCTAGGCCGTTAATAAAATAAAATATACTCTTTTTATTATAATAAAGAGGATTTATTTTTTACATTTAGCCGGAATTTTTCGCAGATATATCCAAAGTTCGGTAAATAGAGATCCGTTATATAGAGATTTAGCTGCATTTCAAGATTATTTTACTGCTACATTTATAAATCATAATAAACCATTTCTCCAGTGTATATTAAACTGTTTTTTAAAGACTACTTGCTCTTGAAGTTATAAACATACAAATCTTACAAAATAAAAGTTTTTCTGCCAGTGACTGTTGAATTATGATTGTTAAGAGTACTTGATTCATTACATGTATAACTACAAATCATAAAACTAATACGTTTTTCACCAGTCTGTTAAAATATCCCTTTTAAGACGACTTGATTATCTAAATGTGAGACTACAAATCTTACAACTTAAAAGATTTTCACGTGTGTGCTGTAATATGTCTTTTAAGGCTTTTCAACTCTATACATCTATAACTACAAATCTTACAACTAAAAGGTTTTTCACCAGTGTGTGTTAAATTATGCCTTTTAAGAGTACTTGAGTCTGCAGACGTATAACTACAAATTTTACACATAAAAGGTTTTTCGCCAGTGTGTGTTAAAATATGCCTTTTCAGCCTACGTGATTCTGTAAATGTGTCACTACAAATCTTACAACTAAAAGGTTTTTCACTAGTGTGTGTTAAAGTATGCCTATTAAGAGTGCTTGATTGTCTGCATGTATAACTACAAATCTTACAACTGAAAGGTTTTTCACCACTATGTGTTAAAATATGCCTTTTAAAAGTACTTGACTTAGCAAATGTATAACTACAAATTTTACATCTAAAAGGTTTTTTTCTAGTGTGTGTTTCGTCATGTTTTTTAAAATCACTTTCTCTTGCAGTGTGTGTCAATAATTTTTCATTAACATTACCTAATTGGGACATTTTTTTGTGATTTTTCCCGCCATTGTTAGTATTTTTTTTACTAATCATAAAATCCGATAGAATGTCAAAATTCGGATCCAACGATCCACACTCCATTTGCAGAATCATAGTGCAGCAACCCAGCAGTTTATGCAGTCGCAGCGTCCTCTGGGGAGCGAAGAAGCTGCACCGGTCACAAGCCTCGCCTGAGCGGGACCAAGACTCCACTTTACTGCCAACTGCAACTGATAACATTAAAACTATCATCATATTTGACTATCAGAACATTTTTCTCTTGGCAAATTTCATGTCTAAATTAGATGTTCAATGAGACCAAATTAAAGAGTTGATCCTTTGTGTTGTAACTTGTCTTAGCATAGAAAAATTAGGATGAATTTATAGATTCATTTACTTTGAAGCTATTTTCAAGAGTGGCCATATTCCATCCTGGTATGATAGACCAGGATAAATAAAGTACAGCGTTTTTCAGTGATTCACTTTTTTATTTTAGATGCCTTGATGGTCGATGAGGAAGAAAAGTTTTTAGTGGCTGCAATAAATGATACACACAAACCGATAATAATGATCTTAAAAATGATGTGTCATTTAAGTTTTGGGCAACATTTTGTCATTATGTCAAACCATAAAAAATTTAATAAAATGTATAAAGTATATTTGGCAGGCATTTAAAGTAAACCAAGAAGGAGAGAACAAGTGGAGAATTGTTCAGTGATTCTCTTTTTGTTTATGGATGCCCCGATGGTCGATGAGGAAGAATCATTTTGTCGTTTTGTATTTTCACACAAGTTAATAATAATGATGATGAAAATAATGTGTCATACTTGGCAATTTCTCCAGTCTCACGCTGCATGGCCGCAACGTCCTCAGTAGTGTAGCCCATATCATACTCGGTGAATTCTCCAGTGGCACATGCCATGTCCTCTGAGGACAAGATTGTTGAATTGATTGGACAGAATCTCTCGTGCCGGATGCTTCGGGGACCTTGCTGCAGCACACCAGCAGCTGATGCAGCCGCAGCGTCTGTGGGAGACCCAGGAAGTTGCAGCGCCCACACGAGAGCGCCGCCGCCTCACAAGAGCCTCCTGGAATTCAATTGACAAGATTATAAAAATAATAAATTGGATTTCTAATAGAATTATTGTGGCGGGCATGTAATTTCCTCAATGACTGAAGGGTTACGATTTGAGCATTGATTATTTGTAGTGTTCATAAATCAGTGCAGCTCTTCTGTAAAACCAATGCTAATTGCACTCCCCTTTTATTGAACTCAGAAATTGAAATTTAGTTTTAAGTTTACACTTCACGCCGCACGAGTCTCCTGCGTCCGTCTGCTCACAATCCTGATGGGCATCCAAGAGGAAGTTAATGCAGCAGCCACTGCCAGAAGGTCTGTAATTCATCAGCTGATGTCTCTGGATCAGGGCTTCTTAAACTTTTTTCATTCACGAGCCCATTTATGATTGCGAATTACCAGGCCCATATAAATATAAAAAAAAGATAAATGAATATTATTTGATGATTTATTTATAAGGTACCAATATACATATTAAGATATATAGTTTTAGATTTTATTTAGAAACATACAAAAATCTTAAATTAAAAATTGTACAAAAAGTTGTAAAATTGTATTTATTATAGTATCTCGCAACCCCAGAATATTGCTACGCGACCCCATTCGGGGTCGGGTAGCAATATTTTGACCCATAGTTTAAGAAGGCCTGCTCTAGGTGAGGACCTTTCGCGTGAAGATACGCCATCTTCACTCCAGCAAACTTATTTCAGGTCATTGTTGTTCGTAAAATTTATGTTATTGGGCTTCGTAAAATAAAAATAGTATTTCTATTCTCCCGTGTATCGCGTAAAAAATAACAGGGCATATAATAGTTCGCGTCAGTGTTTAGGGAACGTAACCTCACTTTCTCCTTGTCTTTGGTGGCGATATAATATCCCTGCTGCGGTGGACTGAGCAGTAAATGTCTCACCTGCCTGTCTCTCTAGCCGCGTGCTGCACGGCCGAGTCATCATTGCCTGCACTGCAGACTGAGGGAACACTGCAGGTAATTAATATCGAAGGTAATGAATGACAAATAATAAGTTTCGACATCAACTGAGAAGTGACTGACGAAACTGTGATTGCTATATGCGAAAATTACTAAGACATCGGTAACTTAACTAAGGTATTCCGGATGGTAGGGAATTGGAAATCAATTTAATGCACAAATACTCATAGTTCTACAAGTACGATTCAATTATTGTTTTTATTTGCTTCAATAATATTACAAAATATTTTTACATGTTAATTCATTATTGAAGAATTTTTACTTATAAGTGTACAAGTGTGGCCCTGTAAATGTATTGACATTATTTCGATTTTTTCGATCGATATTTCTTGGTGGAATTCCATTATATCAGATATAAAATAAAAGATTCTTTAGAATTTATTCCACATATATATTT
>JAGTXR010000435.1:0-111067 GCA_022606575.1 Glossosoma conforme
ATTTTTCCCCCAATTTGGGAAGTATTTTGTACAAATTTATGCTGTGCATCTTCGGGGGTTGGGAATGACCCGATTCGATGGTAAATCTTCCTTGATCTACAGAATAAAAAAGCAAAGAAAATTTTACTGATTTATAAACATTTTTTTTTAGAATTAGCATACATAATTAAAAGTAATAATTAGTATGTTATTCTGTTAATTAGATTATGTGTAAGTACCAAAAATAAATAAATAAATCCCGAATGTCGTTTCCCTCGTCCATTCTAGAGTTCGTAAACGGATCGTTTTGGCAGATCGTAAAGAGATTTGTAAATGTTGCCTGGAGGTGTCTCACCCGTTGAACAACATTTGAAGCCGTGAAATATACCCAATGACCATTCTCCAGATGCACCGCCAAATGCAAACAGCAGTATGACTTTTGGAAAGGGGAGGGAAATAAAATCGTTTTGTACCAAACTTGAAAGCGCGCAATTTCATCGTTGGTACGAGGTTAGGATCCCAAAAACCCCCAAAAATCACTGCCTTACTTTCTTGTTTCGATCCCTATTCCATGATGGTTTTCTGAAAGATTCGATCTTTTTGGTCGCAAATATCGGCAAATAAGCTAAAAAAACTAAAAGTTCTTGAAACAAAACGTAAACCGATAGACTTCTATCTATGTAACCATAGACAATAATAATATCAGTTGTCAGATTCCTTCCCTTTTTTTAAAAATTTTTTCAAAAAAAATTAAACTGATATTTTGACTTATATTTATTTTTTTTTTTGACTTTTTTTTCTTTTTTTTTTTGTTTCAAATATTCGTACCAGGGTCCCCTACTTACAATACCTACTTTTTGCGTCAATTTTAGTTATGGCGTTGGCAAAGCAACACTTTTCCAACTGACATCTGTCAAATGACAATAGTGTTGTTTGAAAAATGTTTACGTAAATGTTCAATATTTTTCTTAATCAAATCAATTTTAGTATCCTATAGCCATCTTAGGGGTTTTTTGCCTTTTCCAAATTTTTTTATCCAAGTCGGTTTGGCCGTTCTTGAGTTATAAAACCGTTAGAACCCGACTTTCTTTTTTAAAAATATAGATACTGTCTTAAAAGCATTTTGGGTTGAGGTAATTTTTTCAAATGTTTCAATCCTTCAACATCAAGTAATCACCAAATCTCCCAAAACCGTTAAAAATCAAAAATTCTTGTCACAGCAGTATTATATGTAAGCTCTTATCTAGTTATTTATTGGCCCCCAAAAAATAAATAAAATTTAAACAGTTACTGTGCTTGGTATACGCTCTGTTGAGTTTTATTGAATAAAATATTAGGGCGAGACAGAGAAAATGACAGCTGATAGATATGTGTATATAATTGTAAACAAATGTATATATTTAAAGGAAAATTTTAGCGTTATCACAATCTACATATACATGTGTACTTTTTACAATATCCGTTCCTTATGCAATACATACAGTTTATATAAAATTTTATGAAAAACCCACTTGAATCCAAAATATAGTGAAAAAAAATAACAAAACACGTGGTAACTAAGTCATATAAAATTACAAAATTGTGATAATTTGAGTGTTGGGTTTATTTTCAAAAAGGGGTTGACCCTGACCCTCGAGCGAGCTTTGTGATAAGCCGGAAGGTCCTTCGATCACGGGGAGCGGGGGCAACAAAAAAGGATATGCCCCTCGTTTAAAATACTTATTTAAATTCAAAAAAATATACATTCAAAACTGTATTTATTTTCAATAAAATTTATTTAAATTATTTTGACACCTTTTTTTAAATATTATTTCTATTTTTTTATCAGTTAATTAATCAAACCCAGGTACAAGACAAAATTCATCCATCATTAAAGGAAGCCCTAAAAATATATGGTTTTACAGTAAAAACAATTTCTAATGAAATTTGAGATTTTCAAATTTTTTCAGGAATATTCTCTTGTATTGTATGTATTTACAAAAAAAAAACGTTGTTTGTCTATCAACAAATCTGAACAGTTGATTTCCCAGTATTTTCACTTTATCTCGAATGAAGTTATTTTACGGATTATTTCTAACTATACATAAAGAAATTACATATTCGAAATGAACATAACCTTAATTGCAAATTTGATCGATGATTAACCCAATGATTTAGATGCAATTAAACACTCCCAATTTCTTATTTTTAAAAAAATTAAACAATTTAATCAAATTATAATACATGGTTATTTATACTTAAGGTGTTCTTACCAAAGCACTACTGGAGATCCTCATGGCTTGTCGAATACAGGAGCTAGAGCTTTTCTCTTGCGAGTCTGCCCTTTCTGCCTCCATGAAAGACGGGCGGGGTGACCCACTAGCCCCAATAAACCAAACCCATAAAATGCACATTAAAGTTATAAAAAAGCAAGAAATCATGTTACTCGTTTTATGTACTAGAAATAGGTGTTAAGTATTATTCCGATTACAACGAACGCACGCCGCTCGAAAAAGACTACTACCCTCGGGGCATCTCCTTTAAAACCGCAGTATTGCCAGAAAAAAAGTATTTTCAACCCCCAATGAAAGTGGTAAAAATTTGGGTTTGGGTTTTTAGTCAGAACCACTTTTCAAGCCTGGAATATTTCACTAACCAATGTCGTATTTTTTTAAATCAAATTCGAGTATTAATTTCATCTTTTTTTATAAAAAATTTAAAGCATGTTTGTATATTACTAGGATGCCTTTCCATCCAACGACGATAAAATTTTGGAACAATTTTAAAAAAACCCGGAAGATTTTGGGTCATTTAAAATTTTAAACCAATCAGACTCGATCTATCCCTATTTTAAGATGAAAATGAATAATAAAAAATATACAATTTAAAAAATACTAGCGACATCTATCTAGATGATAAAATGATATAAATACTAGTTTCAACGCGAGTCGGTCTGGGATGCAATGGCGCAGTTCGCCAGGGGTGAATGCCTGGGCAAGTTGGTTTCAAGGTCCGCGGGTTTGCATCCCCCTTCTGCCGTTGTTTTTTTTTAGATTGACGCGTTGAAAAAAGAATTTTATGTATTGTATATGTATATTTAAGTAATAATAATATTGTAATATAGTCAATGATCTATAAAAGTAGATTAGAATATTGAAATAATAAAATAATATTGTAATAAAATTAAAAATCATTTATAATGTCTCCTTGAGACAATGTAAAGAAGATAGGTATCCATCAGTAACACAGGTAAATGATTGGTTATAAAGTCCAGTCGGAACTATAAGTAGTCATTTCTCTCATCCATTTCAGTCTATAGTTTGGTTCCGAGACCCGAGTGGTACTTACTAAAATAAATAGACTGTCGGAAAGTAATAATATTAAGCTTGTGAATAAATGAAGACTGATTGAATAATAATAAAATATACATACTTTGAATATACTAGCGACATCTATCATTACGATGATAACAATGATATAAATACTAGTTTCAACGCGAGTCGGTCTGGGCATAGCAATGGCGCAGTTCATACGGCAGTGTGAATCTGGGCATAATTGGTTTCAAGGTCCGCGGTTCGCATCCGCTTCTGCCGTTGTTTTGTGCTTAGATTGACGCGTTGAAAAAAGAATTTTATGTATAGTATATGTATATTTAAGTAACCGTGAAAAAGAATCCAATACTAAGAGTCGAAAATCTTTTGTGTGTCGATTTTAGTCTCATTAGTTACGCAAGCCATTCATACAATCATACTCGATGTATTTGGATATACTTCTTTCTTTGAATAATATTGTTACATTGAGTCCTAAAAAACGCCGGGTACTATTTGCTTGCTTAAAATAAATAAGAGTTATATTAATACTTTGGTATCAGTCTGTAAGCGGTCATGTGCCTTACCTAAACATTGCAGCGATGTCTTCGCAGTAGCCCTCGCTGAAGATAAGCTCGTAGTGTGGTCGGCAGTAGATGAGTCCATCGCGGATGCCGAAGGTGTCGCCCTTAGAGAGCGCTGCGCCGCACGACGCGCACGTGAAGCAGCCGAGATGGTACACGAGCTCGCGGGCGCGCATGACCAGCCTGTGGCAGAGATCCCGGCTTGGCAACGGTCACATCGCCGGACACGGAACATCCTGAAACCATAACAAGCTGAATCGATATTTACAGTCCAACTCTTTCGTTAGAACTCCTTTTGAAGCTCCGCGTGAAATGCAACGATTTATAGCAGAGTACCGCGTATCGCGGTGTTGTTAAAAAATATTTATATTTACAATATAAAATTACATATATACGACGATTGCCCCCTTTATTCATATCCGATAAAAACGCAACGTTAAAGTTTATTTAACATTAGATATTGATTATGCATCATTTTAGTAGCTGTTTTCACGCACATGCTTAGTCATGAATTATACTTAATTATTTATAATTAAACGTTTACGTTGTGTACTAATTTCTCCAAAAATGGCCTGTAAGTAATATATTTGATGCTAGTCGATATTCTAGTGGCGTGATGCGTTTTCTATTTGATTAGATATGGAAAGCCAGAGAAACTATATTATGTAAATTTATGGGCTTTTGCACAGTTTTACTAAAAAGGTTTCCAATGTCTATGTTATGTCTCAAAAAAATAAGTGTCGGGAATTATCGAAGGGTGTGAAGTTAGCAGCTGAAAGCGACTGGCAGGTCAATATTGCCATTAGCCTTCACTGTGCCGTCAACTCGAATCATAACAACAACAGCGGCTCCTGTGTTCTGTGTAAGACCATTGAAATCCAATTAAGGGGCGAAAGAAAGAAAAAGAAACAAGCTCCAGGCCTAGAAGATGAAACATCATAATTGTAATCTGAGCCGAATTCTGACTCCGATATTTCATTCTTCGGTTACTATGCTTAAAATATTAATCATAAACTACTACACTGAATACGTTTTGTATTCAGTGTAGTGTTAATAATATTTAGCTAATACTCTCAACTTAACTTTTCTGCATTAAATATATTTAAAGGTACTCGTCTACTAGCACACATCCTTTGACCTGTAACCATGGGATAAATAAGTAATGTATTTAACTTCTCGGCAGTAAATAAACTACAATATCTTCAAGATACAGTCGGATCAATAATCTACATGTGCATACTGCGAACGTAAGAAAAAAACGATAAAATATTAAATTCTACATATAAAATAAAATAAGCTAATTATTTTAAATAAAGTAACGTCTTAGAAGACGAGATTATCAATACGCTTACCTAGTTATTAAAATTGATTACAATTTGCTTATACGAAAATTGGTTTATACTAATAAATTTAATATGTAATGTCTTATATATGTGGTATTACTTTATATGACTTTTTTAATATTACAGGACATTCCACTGTGCGCGAATTTCTTCATTAATTACATTTAGTGTACCAGGCTAATGAAAAATTCGCCGCAAACCTTTTGTTATTAGTAAATTCTACTTTTTTGTTTTTAATGCCTACTCTTTATTATAGAATGAATCAATGAACCGTTTTCACAGATATTTACACAAAAAATCTTTTGTGTTTATTTACAAAATATACCTTTTTATATTTTTCTTTTAAAGAAACTGCATTTTGTATTTTTCACAGAACGCATCGCGGAACACTTGGAAATTCTCGATTTTGGGCATTGAATCAATATGAGAATAATAAAACATAGATTGGTATCTCTGCCGTAATATAGCAAAATATTATCATAATCATCCTGCATCTATCCACTATTGAACGTTGGCCTCCCGCATGAGTATCCGTCCTCTTCGATCCTCCGCCTTCCGCATCCAGCAAAATATTATTAAAATGAAAAATAAGCGATAAAGTTACTATTCTTATAGCTATTGATAAAATATTTCATTTGTTAAATTTTGAGATTGAAAATATGAGAAAAAGAATAACGTAGATAATATTAAGTATTTAATTAATAAACAATTTACGGTTAGTTTAGTAGAAAGTATGCAGCTAAAGACTTAGTTATAGGAAGAGCAGTCGTGCAATCGGCAATGAATATCAAAGATTTTAGCGGCGTCAATAAAATAATAAAACAATATTAGGAAAAAAAACATTTGTTGAAAATCAATTAATTAATTAATTGAGAAAAATTGGTTGTTAATGAGCGCTTTTATATGTTAATTACCGATCGGAGACATCAAATACATTCCGCTTGATTTACACTCCAGTGCCGTTTGCTTAAGCCAAAAATACGCTTATGTTCAGCACGGGATGAAATTAGGGATGTGAAATCGAAATAACTGATGTAAACCGGGTTTACACTGTAAAAAATTATCTGAAATTGGTTTATCTGGAATAATACAAACAAAATTGTTAATATAGGAATATGCGATACATATTTTTTAAATATTGTATTTTGCTAATTCTCCACTAAAGAATCCCTAGCAGATTTCTGAAAATTTGAGCGATTTTGCTCACAAATAAACTGGCCATTATTTTTTTCTTTAAAACAAAAGGTGATAAAAATATAAAGGCCTATAAAAGAGGACGTAAGTTAGAAAATATACATTTATATATGATTAATTCGATACATTTAATTGCATCGGTGTAAGTGAGATAGAAATTGCGCTTTAGTGTTGTACATAATCTATATATATAAAAATGAATGTCTGTCTGTCTGTCTGTCTTTGATGCATTCCGACACCATTAACCCGATTGCGATAATACTTTGTCGAATTATTGCTGATACTAGAAAAAAAAGAAAGGATACTAAAAATTTGATTTAATTACAAAAATTAATTGAATATGTACATAAAACATGTTTTCATACAAGACTATTGTAATACAGAACGGCCAATTTAGAACATTGTGTTTCCTTAGCAAAGCCGTAAACAAAAATTCACTCACCTGAAGTTATTTTAAGTAGGTATTTTAAGTAGGTACTAACGTAAGGTACTGAATATTTTGAAACAAAATTCGATTTTCGAATAAACTATTTCAAGATTTGAATTTTTGACGACTTTTTTGTTTATCGAATTAAAATAAATATTACGTATTAATTGTGTGTGATATACAGTAGAAAGAGTTAATTTTGGAATTCCAATTGCTGGTCGGCTTCGAATAGTATTATATCATAATTTCATAATTAATTTAAAGTAAAAAATTAACAAATTAAAAATATTTAGTTTTGATTCACAATTTATTTTAATGTTTACATGTTTCGGCCTTCCTGAAGACCATCTTCAACAATGAAAAAATAAAAGCAGGCCGTGGCTTATGTAGGTATGGACAAGATCCTATATTAGTACACACATATTTACAGGTTGTATATGTGTGCGGGTACAACAATTGAAAAAGGTTATTTTTTAAATTAATTGGTATGTGATTAGTTTTAATGTATTAAGACATTATACAATAATAAAATTTTTGCTTTCAAATTAAAAAGATATTATGAAATACTAGGTATTATATTTTTTTAATTAAAATTAATTCTACAATTATAATTATTTCACCAAGTATTGTCAGTTGATAACATTAATGTTAGTATTATATCAATCAATTTATTTTTATTTTTGAAAAGTGAATTTCAAAACGTAACATTCACTGTGATATCAATTATGCCACCCAAACGAAAAGCAATAGGTCAAGAGTACAACTCAAGCACGAATGAAAAGGGCATCTCGAGCTTCAGAAACAGTTAAGCAAAGGAGAGCAAGATTGAAACAGATCGAGTACACGCTGCTCAAACCCGTTCATCTGGACAGATGAGCAACGGGAAGCAAGATTGAAACAGTTAGAGTACACACTGCTTAAAACCCGTTCATCTGAAACAGATGAGCAACGGGAAGCAGGATTGGAAACAGTTAGAATATACACTGCTCAAACCCGTTCATCTGAAACAGATGAGCAACGGGAAGCAAGATTGGAAACAGATCGAGTACGCGTAGATCGTACCAGAAGTACTCTGCATGCTGATTAAAATCACAGTGCTTTCCATTACGATCCTAATTATGATTACAGTCTGCACCCAAGTATTGTTATTGGAAAAATTGATAAATTATGCGTGTATTGTAGTGCCTGTAAATTTAAAAATGAAACACTAGGAACGTGTTGTACGAGTGGAAAATTGAAATTGCCAGAATTACATTCACCACTCGAACCTTTATTAACGTTGGTATCGGGTGATACAAGTGAATCAAAACATTTCTTGACAAACATACGAAAGTACAATTCTTTTCACTACCACTGCCGAACGCAAATCATTCTTCATCATACAAATGGTCATGTTCAGCAAGTCTCAGAAACGCATCGATCGTACGATGGATTGCAATATCCGATTTTATTTTGGCAAGGAGAAGACGGATACCATTTCAACATCCCGCTGAGAAATCCACAAACAGATGAGGAAACGACTAAGAAAGTCAGTGCCATGAATTACTGTTCATATCGATTGATGATTAGTGAAAACGCTGAAAATCATATCCTAAAAGGTCGACATTTGTTCCATCAATACATGTCCGCGAAAATAGAAACTGAACGACTCCTCTACATTTGATTAAATCAAACCAAGTTGCGTTCCGAAGGGAATATTCATTTACACGATGCAGCTGTAAATGATCGCTGAAAAACACAAAAAACATTGTGTATCCAAAAGCACTCCAATAAATAAAAACACATACGGACGCCACTGTCAAATTTAGGTAAGAACAACATAACCTAAGTTTATTGTTTCTAATTGGCTCCGGTCACGCCTCAAGTCCGACTTATCCAATCGGAAGACGAGAGGCTCCCGACGAGGCGCTTCCATAAAAACTCGGGGTTCTTTTTTTTAGTGGCATTGCAACGCATGCCGGGTACACGCTAGTATAAAAATAAAAAAGTTGACGGAGAGATATCCACAACCGATATTTTGTACATTTCAGTGTGGGGGGTGGTAAGATAGGTATATATGTGTGATACCCTAAGCGCAGTAGAGGTCAAATAACAAATACTGAAAATAAAAGTGTTTTGTGTAAGAGCCTTTAGCTTTGAGCGTTGGAGCGATTTAATAAGAAACACAAATTAATTTTTTGTACCCATAAAGACGTTATTTTTTACATAAACGACTTGTTCATAATTTATAAATATTATTACCATTGATCTTATATTATTATTTTGATTACTATTTAATCAATCTAAAAGTTGTTGCAGTCTGAGGAAAAAAGTTCCTATGTTACACTTTGGTTTCCAAAATTTTTATTCAAATATAATATAACGGTCTAAATATGATTTATACTATTAGTTGACTAAATTTCTGAAACTACGTTACTTCGGATAATATGTATGTAATGATACTAGCAACTTGGATAGACAGTAATGTATAAGACAAATATGAAGAATATATAACCATTAAATCTTAAGGGTTCCGTTGCATTTCGTCCCCAAACAATTCGTTCAACAACTCATCGGTAACAACGTGGGGAACACTGGACGTCTAGTGCACAGGAAATTTGGTGCATGAGAGAACTACAACCTAACCTAACTTAACTTAAGTTATTTCGTTAACGAGACCTTTGGATCTCTGGACTCTACGATCACTGTAAAAATCCCTAGGTTAGGTTAGCGAGACAGCCAGTGTACCAGTTGACGCGTGCGCCAAATTTCCCGTGAACCAGACGTCCAGTGCGCGCCACGTCGTTACCGATGAGTCGTTGAACTAATTGTTTGGGGACGATAGGTCGTGACACCAATCTTATAGTTTCGCTTAAACAAAGCTTTCGGAATTCTTCAAAAATCGTTAGTGCTACAGAATATATTTTGCTTCGTAGTTTCTATTATATTCAAATGTTTGTATACTGTGTAAATAAAGCAGAAAATTTTCCACCTTTGCAAAAAGCCTGAGCTTTCAGTATAAGTCCAGCGTTGATGAACTAGAAGCTTCAATAACGGAACGGTTCAGGTTTTATTCCCGTAACACTGATTGAGTGTTAAAAGTGCATTTTGCTGCTAATTAAATGAAATATTCATCAATAAGAGGATAATCTTCTTAAAAAACTTGCGTTAGTATTGGGTTATTTAACTGTGACACATATGCCTTACAAAAATATAAATCTGTATATATATACAGTCAGATAGTCAGACATACCTCAAGTAGTCATCCTTGCAGTAAATGTTGTCTCCGCGAGAGAAGCAGGTAAGTTCTGAATCCAGGGGAAGATGGCACTCGTAGCAGCGCAGACAAGGCACGTGCCACTTTCTTTCGGCAGCCTGCAAGTAGAAGCGGTCTAGGATGAGGCCCCCGCAGCCAGCACAGCTTTGGGCTCCGTTGCTCCCTTGTGCGGCAGTCAGCCCCCCATTCGTGGCGACAGCGCCCACACCTGCACCCTCTTTCAGCATCCCTCCCGAGCCTCCGCCCTCCCACACGAGCCCTGCGTCGCCTCCGCCCCGGAGGGATGCACTTTCCTCTTCTCCGGCCAACGCGCGGCTTTCTCTTAACAAATATCCACAAAAAAACTACCTGAAATCTACATGCACCCCAATTGGAAATGTCTCAAAAATAAACTGAAATATTCTGACACAGTCGTTCACAGTGTTATCAATAGTTGTCTTCTGCTATCAACACGATCAACAATGTAAAGAGTTCTCGAGAGGGTGTTCTGTGATAAATCATCAGCAGTACGTCTCTTGTTACATTCAATACATAAGTTTATATTTTTCACATTGATGTACTCGTGTACAATACATCAAAAGCTTTATTTATAATATCTTATAGTAATACATTGCTTATTCACATTAAATAATATTTTATGTCAATTGTATTTGAATGACAATTTATAAATTTAGCTCACTTATTCAAAAACTACAATTTTTAATTCACACGTTATTTTTTTAATTACTTATTTTTATGAATACTTCACTTAAGATATTATCACGAACTCTCAATGACTAAATGCTCGAGTTGTTATTTTTTGACACTGGTGTATTTTTATAATAATGTTTTCCATTTTATTTTAATATTATTACAGTTCGCTGTTTTATTTGGTAACAATAACAAATAATTTATATCACATGTTTTTAGACTAAATTATTATAAAATTTTAATGGTTTTTGAAAATAAATATTTTTCGATAGTCAAATTGTACCACAAAACGTTCTACTTTCAGCACGTTATAGTTTGCCGGCATCTTCTGTCTCGATAACCTATAAAAAGTAATTAAAACATTTATGAAATAACCTTCATTGAATAATTTTAATATTATTTTTTCAATTACATATATCTCGTTATAAGATATTTTTTGAAATATAACAAATTAGTCACTTGGATCGGACAACTATTAACTATTCCCAGAATCATATTGGCCAATTCGGTATTAAAAAGTGTATAGGATACTTATCTCACTTTTCTAAAAACTCACTTTTATCGTCATAACAAACCCCTGAATACAAAATCTACTGAAATTAAAGATAGAGAGCCATACTTGATATGAACAGAATGGAACTGGGCAAAATATGTTAGTAGAGGGTCCGCCATCTAACGTTTTTTTTTCAACTAGTGCTTATTTCGTGAATGGTAAGACTTAGCTCATATCTGATTTGACAGATATATAGTTTTATCTTTCCGCTAAGCGAATTTGGTTGTGTATCCGCTTGAACAACGCTGGAAAATATTGCGACATTATTTTGTGTTTTAGTGGCCGTTACAGTCAATGGCGATCGTTATCGGGCCATTTTTGTTCACAAAAGTTGAAGAGGAGGATATTGGCAACATTTTTTTTTAACAGGATGGCGCTACGTGCCACACAGCCGAAGCTACACTCGATGTTTTGCGCCCCATTTTCAAAAAAAAAAGTTATTTGGCGGACCCGTTATTATATTACCTATATGAAGGGTATAAATTCTAAATTGATATAATTGTAAAACCATTGATATGCATAGTATTTTTAGTTGTACAAGGACGAGGTTTTTTTAGCGATTGTGATGTTTATACGCTCAAAATTAAGAACATACATGTCGCACATAGAATAAGAAATTATTTTCTGTAATTTAATTTCATGTGTTTTATATGTGGAGTAATCTGTATTCCCAAGAGGTCAAAAAGATAAAAGAATTCTTGGAGAAGTCAAATTAGACTTAATATGTGTCAATTTATTTAAAATAAAAATGAACATGATATTATTTTTATCGCCAACATTTAGTTTTATAGCGCCTCTCATTTGCATAAAAACTAAATTTTAATTAGTGGTTTCTATAAGGACGAAATGATATTGCATATGCAATACAATTGATACAAATGATACAATGACATTGATACAATAATAAATAAATATATAATAAGACCAAAATTGTTATTGTTATTGACGCAATGCTTTCTAGCTAGATAACATACAATACAAACATTTCCATAGAAAAAAAATGTAATTATTGCAAAAATGCTGACACACATGGTGATTATAATACTCTATAATTATAAATTTCATACGTTATTAATTATATTGGTATTTATTATAGTTGTATTACAAATAATATAAACATAAAATATAAACATGTTGGCATTTATACGTTCATACTACATTCCACACTTTGCGATGAACCAATACAATTCTTAGGTCTAAACATAGTATCTAAGTAAATATGCACATCTTAATACAACAGCGAATCATTTGTTTGAATTACATATAAATTATAAATATTCAATATAAATTAATACATTTTAAAACAGGATAAGTGAAAATGCTTATGCCTTATTACAAATTAAAAGTCAAAGGTATGAGTTTTATTAAAACAATATTCAGTTAATATTATTAAATCTATAAGTAATTTTATATAAGGTACATCAAGCGGGAAAACAGGGTTTTCGTTAATCTAGTCGTATCTTTAACGATTATAAAAAACAAAGATTTTTTTTAAATCACTTGGTTATTTTATCGTTATTTACTTGTTTTGTACGTGCGATTTTCTATACATGTGATTTTTTTATAATTAGATCCATCTAATGTCCCATAGCCCCCTAAAAGTACTGGAGGACTCTGCGAAATGCCTTAAGGTCACAGGTTCGATGAAAGGAAAATCCTGATCTATCTCCTTCTCGTGGTAGGGGGTGAGCGACATCAGTCGGCCAATATAGACAGGGACCGAATGTTGGCCGGAATAAGCTAACACCCAGCTAACCTCATCAGGTCAAGCTGGTTAGGGCACTCTATTGTCCCGGAGGTAGTAAATGCTCTCCTAAGGCGGATAAACTTTTATGGTCAACGGCATTAGGATGTGGAAATAAAGGGGAAAATACCACATTAAAGGTCTTAAAGACATCCCATGTATCAGCAAAAAAAAATGATTGCATCTCAAGTACGAGGAATGGAGATCGAGATGCAAGATTCTGTTGCTGCAAACCAATCCACCGGATTGATACTACGAAGAAGAATGTCATATCATTATTTTATAATTTACACAAGCCTAAACATTTTTTTTTAAATATTACACCTGATCTTTGACCTTATTAGTACATTATTTTGATTATAGAAAATGTCATGTTTATGTACGGCATTAAAGTACAAAGCTGTAACAAATATAAATAAATACGTAGTTGATCATTTTTATACGCAACAGGAATGTTGAGATGTATAAATTTAAAGGTTACCCATAATAATAGAAACGCTTACTAGAAGAAGGTCATTACAATACAAGTTTACAGGTTATCATATGTCACAATGTTAAAGCATATCTCACAGCAGCTGCTACAATGACTTAACTATTTTTTTTTATTGTTTTATAACAAGGATAATATAATATTTCAGTTGGAACTTTATTAAAAGCTATATATAAATAAGAAAAAATAAAATAAAAAATACAGAAACTCATTAGTGTGTTATAAATTAATACACGTGTCAGATAATACCTACAAAATGAAATATTTAGATTTGTACTGAAAAAGTAAATAAAGAGTAATATTATTCAGTAATCCAACTATGGAATCATATTGTAGGTCCACATTAAAAAAAATATTATATTACAAACTGATAATAATACAACTCTATGACCGACGACGGTATTTATATACCATCACTAATATATATTGTTTTTGGTGTTTAAAACTGATATTAAAATTATGTTTACAATCTTACAAGTGTGAGGAAAACATTGAAATATATTACATATATATAAATAGATTGAACGAAGTGTTGCAGCTATTATTTAAATACTCATTTACTGGCAACATTATATATTTGCCTAGAAACAATAACACTATTGAATTTTTCAACAGTGGGATATTTAATTTCTAATACAGCGGTCCAGGGCCGTGTCAGTGAAGACGCTAGTAAGTAAAAAAAACAATATTTTTTGTTTAATTTTCGTTTTGGGTGATTGAAATCACAAAATAAAACAAATTACTAAATAATTAACTAAACCCAGTGTACTAGAAGCAATATTATCTTTAAATCAAAATAGGTATTTTTATTTTCTAAAATAAAAGTCAACACAAAAATGTGAAAATAATTAAAATAACTCAAAGAAATATAAACTACGAAAGTTAAGATATATACATTTAATATTATATTTATACTGGTCAAATTTTCATTTTATAAATTAAAATACATATATTACTCACTGTTGTTCGTCGTTAATACTTTAATTTGAAATGCGAATTGTTTGATAATGTTTATTTATGTGTATACAAAACAATCACCAACAAAAATAAAAACACTTTAAATGCGAGAAAATAAATATGGTTGTATTAATTTTCGCGCCAAAAGCATCGCGGCATGATTATCGGTCGGCGGAGTCTGACGTTTCGATTTCGCGGGCAAATCCGTACAGAGCCGAAAGGTGAGGTTTGTTCTTTGGTGTTCGAGTATGACGGTCGGGCACGACGCCGCGGCCGGGCAGTTGGACGGCGACTGGCTGAGCGGCGCCGCAGCGCGCCGCCGCCCCTCGGGCCCCTCACGTGTACCCGCGAACAGTCATACACAACCAAGTCTATATTATTTGAGATAATGTATTATATAAAACATAGAAAAACGTTTTTTATTTTTTATTTACAACATTCTAGGTACATACATACTTGTAGATTGTTCATTTTACATAAATACTTTGATATCCTCCTCTTCCATTTAGGACATCGATTAACTGGATGAAGGATGCAGGATCAGGTTCACATTATAAACAACTTGTTTCTGTTTCACGATACATGTTTATTTGTCAATAGCGTCGCCCGTTAAGGGGCCGCCCTTAGGGACAGTCCTACCACGAGGACGGGCGAGTTGCGACTACTTGCCCGCTCTCACATTTCGGCGGTATCACCCGCCAAGAGGACAGTTGTACCAACTGTCAATGGACCAACTGTCATAACAATTATTTTGGCGTATGCAAACACCGCTTAACATTCGATGTAGATGTCACGCAAGCGAACCAAAATAATAGACAAAATATCGCTTGTTAAGGCTTTACGGCATCGGCCTTAAGGAGCTATATCAAGCTGATATCAATCGCTACCCTTTCAAAGACGGAAAACCGCGACAAACGATCTTAACCCAAGCTTAAGCTCGCTCGCTGACACGCTACATATGAGAACAAGAAAAACACAAACATATAAAAATAAGAAACACAGCAAGAAAAACACAAACATAGAAAGAAAAAAAGAAACGGCAAGAAAAAACACAAACATAAAAAATAAAAGAAATAGGGCATGAAAAACAAAAAAAAACACTAAGAGAATTTATCCACATCACACTTGGCGGATTGTACTCCCGCATCACTCAAAATTTTACTGATCGCAAACACCATTAGCAATCACTTGTTTACTACGCCACTGGCTTTACGAATGACGCCATTTTTGACGGCTGGCGTGGTTTCCGCGTGATCCGCAATGTCTCTCGTCGGTGCTCGGGGGTGATGATGCTCTTCTTTATCTTGATGAATCCACGTGGTGGTCTTCTGGCTCCTCTGCGCTCCAGCATGACGGCACCTGGAGATTCAGGGTCTCTGCCAACTCACGTGATTGTCCGCGAAACTGTCCTCCTCCAAGCATGAGGTCATCTTGAGGTTCCAGTTCCGGACTAACCTGCTCGGTTATCCGCGATACCGCCTCCAAGCATGAGGTCATCTTGAGGTTCCGAACTAACCTACTGGGTTTCCGGCTCCAGACTAACCATCCCGTTTATCTGCGATTCAGTTTCTGGCCCAATCCACGCGGCCGCCTCGCGACACCTTTTCCACTCCAGCATGGCGACATCTAGAGGTTCAGGTCCTGGCTCCAGCCACGCGATTTCTTCAAAACATATCCCTTCATCAAATCACGACCCCCCGGCCCAGTCTTGGTAACGCGGTACGGCGTTTGACGCGCGCCGCCATCTTGGTTTCCTAAGAAACACAGCAAGAAAAATACGAACATAGAAAGAAAAAAGGAAACAGCAAGAAAAAAAACACAAACATAAAAATTAAAGACATAGGGTACGAAAAACAAAAAAAACACAAAGAGAATTTATCCACATCACACCTCGCGGGTTGTACTACCGCGTCACTCAAAATTTGACTGATCACAAACACCATTAGCACTTTTTACATCACTTGTTTACTACGCCACTGGCTTTACGAATGACGCCATTTATGACGGCTGGCGTGGTTTCCGCGCGGTCCGCAATGTCTTCCTTCTTCTTCGCGGTTCAATTCACAACCCTGGGATTCTTGAATGTTTTAACTTCTATGTTCCAGATAGGTACATCCGTGCTCGTAGCCATCTATTGTTTTTGATCCCAGTCGATGCTTGTGGAGCTTCAAGCACTCAATTTGGTACAACGGCAATGTCGCTCCTAAATGGCCTACCAGCACACCTCGATCCTTTTCTTACATTCTTTTCCTCTTTTGTCGATGGTATTGTTCTCCTTGATCTCTGTGATCTTTGACACGTGTCATCTTCTTATTCTTTTGTGTTATTTTTAATTTTTATTATCTTCTCTATTTATTGTATATTTATGTATACTCTATATTTCTAAATATTTGTAAAAAAAATGGAATTTCGATTCTGTATATAAATAAATAAATAAATAAATAAACTATTGTGCGACTGTGGAGACCTGCAGACCGCCTCACACCTAAGATGCTGCTCCATGTGCACAGCAAGCTGCACATCTCAGGACCTAATGCTGGGCAACACACGAGCTATCGATTTTGCCAGATACTGGGAAAAAATAATTTGAGGTTACTGACACGAAGAAGAAGAAGGAATACCTATTTGATTAACGCGATACTGCACTAAAACTGTCACTAATATATATATATATTATTTACAGTGACCGATCGTTAATATTGAGCCTATCATTAATTATTCTAGGCCAGGCCTTCTTAAACTATGGTATTTTTGATGAAAAATAGGGCATATAATTTTTGTAACAATAATAAATACAATTTTACAACTTTTTGTTCAATATTTAATTTTAGATTTTTCTATGTTTCTAAGCGAATTCTAAAACTATATTTTTTCAAATGTATATGTATATTGTTACCTAATAAATAAATCATCGAAAAATACTTATTTGTCTTTCTTTATATTTATGTGGGGTCGCCTGGAAGCTCGCAATCATAAATGGGGACGTGAATGAAAAAATAACTTCTTAGGTTTTCACGGCCAGATTTGATATTGTGGCTTTTACTGTACTGGCAGAGCATCTGGCTGACACGGGACATAAGTTTTCGTTCGAACCTGAAATCGTGGCTCGAACACAAGGAAAATATGCACGCCTAGTAAGGGAAGCCATTGAAATCAAAAGACATCCCATCAACATCAACAGGGATGACGGCTTGATTCTCAAAACAGCATGGCTTCCACCTCTAGCACATATTCTTAAGCCTGAATAGACAAGCAAGGACGATCGCAGTCCGACATGACGTTCGTGGATGTACAATTCTAGAACATACCTACCGCATTCTTATGCACCGCAAAAACGCGAACTTAATACGATAAGATACAAATAAAAAAATAGAAGAATCTAATACTTAAGCTAGATAACTAACCTAATTAAAAAATAACACTAAGCTATGCTCTCCCACAAATTGAAAACTAAAAAAGTTGTCTCCGTAATTTATCGGAGAGCGCGCTTGTTTATTGTTTAATGATCAAATCGAAATCTAACTCTTTGAAAAATAATAATACTGTGTTTCCCGGTATCGTCAGGGCAAAACTGGAGCAAAATACACGATCAATATTAGATTTTGTGGCATGGGACATATAAGTTCCGTCAGTAAATAAAGGGTTAAGTGACTTATTATATACCTTGAATCATTATTAGGTCCCTAAAACTAAATGCAATACGATTATCTCTAATGCTACCGAGAGCGCTTTTCTTATTCATTCTTTTTCGGAAATGACGGTCAGAAAATGATTTATAAAGCTGGTATTAAAAAAACAGCTAAACTTCACAAAGTTAAATATTCTGCATCTGATATAATCGAATGGTTTAAATTTCCTATATGTGTGAGCATAGATCACGTCAAGGGTCTTACATACTCGCTATCTAAAAAAACAGCCAAAAACCGGTCAAGGTTTAGCAAAACATTTAATGTATTTATATTCAAAAGAGCGACGATTCATGATGAGAAAGAGGAATTGATACCACAATACCGTACGTGATATGACAACAGGAAAATATCGCTTATTATTGTGAAATATATTCTAAAATTTATGTAACGTATGTAGTGAAGCACCAAAAATAGTTTTTCTATTTTCTGCATTCAATATAGTAAAAATTTAGCTATGCAAACATATTATTTAAACCTTTATCTCGATACACTTAATTGTAATTATATAAAGATAAATTATTAAGATGAACTTTGGAGCAATTTAATAAGTTTGAATCGAATAAAATTGTTCGATAAATGCGACTAATCGACAGAGTTTGAAAACTTACACAATAGCACAAAAAGAAACTTATAAAGTTTTTTTTCCGCGTAAATACCAGCAACAAATAAAATAAAATAATTTCCGTAACTGCAATGCTCTTTTCAATGCTGAAATGCTGTAAGCATTTCATTCCAGGAGAAAAATGATAGACGATTTGTAAATATTAAGTAAATAATATACATACATTAATGCTTCAATATTTTATTTAATATTATTAAGTTAGGCTTAATGTATAATTTTTAAGAATGAAATAACTCAATATTACAATAACTAATGAAAAAAAATATGTTGATGTAATAATGTTAGTCCTAAATCAAGGTTTATGTACGAGTATATTAACAAAAATAAATGCGAACCAATCGAAAAAAAAGGTATCCAAATCAGCAATAGTATTAGTCGCATTAGGCAGCCGCTCGTTGAGAAAACCGGTCAAAATAAAAATAAATCGATATAATAACACCAGCCGCTGCTCTCTGGTTTAATTACTTGCGAATGAATAAAAGCTTATTTAACTTAATCTTCACGTTATATGCAAGATATTTCTATTTTTAATAGTTTCGTGATGGCAACTACTAAAATCTTATATAGTCATGATATACTGAGGACCGTTTATCCTCCATTGAAGAAGCGATGTAGTATGATCGGATGAACAGATTCTGCCTCTAAACATGCTAAAATACCACCGAGATGTTAGAGAAGGTTGAAGGAATATTTTTATATCGTAATTTCTTCATTTGTGCATCTATTAATTATAAACGAAAAGAAAAACACGTATTTCTACCGGTGATGGCATAGATTTCGTTATTTATTATCATCTTGTGTGCCGTCTACTGAGATGCTCATCAATAATTTTGTATAATGATATCTGTGACGTAAGTTCATGGCTTTATAAACTTAATAAGTACTTAGCTCAGCCTTAATATCTAAACTAAAATTTATATACATTTTATATAGCATAAAAGCATGTCTTTAATTCAATGATTTAATTTAAAAACGTGCTTATCATTTTTTGCGATTTAGCAACTTGGTAAGTTTTTCTAAAAAGCTAGTACCAGTTACATATTTACATACCCCAGTATAACGGTAGCCATTTTCTTTATTTGTAAGTCCATCCAGAGACTGGAAGCTTTCCACCCTCTTTCCCTCCCATGACCCTCCCCTCGGCGTCCCTAAGCGCCCTTGCAGATTCCAGCCCCTCCGTCTTCTAAGCCAGAGGTGATATACAAAAAAACATCCCCACAGTAAGTACGAGAATATGGCAACTGTGAATATCGCGTTACTTGTTACCAGGAAAGAGTGTTTCAGCGAAAATCGCATTGCAGTTACGATGTTTGTATTAAATTGTTAATTTTGATTGTTCTAGAAAAAGTTACACATGTGTACAACTTTTAACGCTTCAATTTATTTTGAGAATGATTTCATTACAAAGTAAATGCTTGAGCTGCGTCGTAAGACCAAATAGTGCAGGTGTTGTAAATATCGAATAAATCACCTGAAATCTAAGAGAAGCTGATTAACAAACGTTTAAATATGCTTCCGAGCCTGCAGTTGGCTACTTCTCGATTCGCTCTGGTCATGAAAGGCCGTCGGGAAATATACATACAATTTACTACAGGCAAAGATATACGGAAGCAGACAGATTGATGGCTATTTGTTGTGACCATTTACTCAAGTTTGGTAGAGGGTATGAACAAATTTATTTTAATACGCAATCCTCTAAGCATTTCAAATTGTTAAATAAAATTCAATAAAATGAGACTTAAAAAAAAAAAAAATTCACTATAAAAATATATACAAAAAACACATTAAACTACAATAGAAAAATTGTGTTTCAAAACGTATCATACAATTTTATAAGAACCCTAAAAATTAAAAACAATTTATCTGAACGCATTAAATAATAATTGAATCAAATGCCAAGAAGTCGTGTTGGAGTGGCGCCCAAGAACTGGCAAACGAAGCGTTGGCCGACCCCCTGCAAAATGGACTGACGGCATAACAAGAATTGCGGGAGTGGCCTGGATACGGAAGGCAGAGGATCGAAGAGGATGGAGACTCATGCGGGAGGCCTAAGTTTAACAGTGGACGGAAACAGGCTTATAATGATGATGATGATGCCAAGAAGTCATCAGACCAGACGTTTCAAGTAATCCAAAATATTTAATAGCGGGTCATTTGACTAGAATGTATAGAAATGTATATCAATTGCAATAATATTAGATAAACAATCACAATTTTATCAAGAATCATTTTTACGGTGGGTTAGTTTAATCCAACGTCAATTGAATAAACAGTGTGTATTATTAAATCAATACAAAACTTTCAATGCTACTAAATGTCGCCAATTTTACCAAAACGTTTTGTTTTCTAAATAAAATTGAACCACATTTCAGTAAAAAAAAAATGCATAATATCCGGAAAATATGACGATGTTGACAACCTATTTGTAACCCTTCCCGCATTCAAATGCCGTTACATGCCAATTAATCGAGTAGTACAATTTAAAAAAAGTTTTTTTCATGAATGATATATGATAAAAAGGTCACCTTTTCATACAATATCAATGTTTACGTTACGATGATACTCTCTTTTTACGCTGCAAATACGCTTTTGTCTGTTGCTTAAACGATTTTTTTATCGATGCAAGCTTATTTTCTCCACCGACGTAAAATATTGTAATATTTATGAATGCGATATCCTGCAATTCACTTCGATTATTTTTAATGAATGTGAAAAAATACACTGTTTTTTCTAGTTGTGAGTGTTATTATGGAAGCCTTTTAAACAATTTACCACTGATGTGACTCGGAAATGATTGCTTAATTTAGTTTTATCAATTAGAGAAATCGTGCCGTTTATCAATACGTAAATATATTAAAACATAATCGCCAAACACAGTGTTTATTCATTGCTAAATGTAATTTCCATTCTTCCTACTGCTATTCTTCTAATGTCAAACGGCACTTCGTAAGACGACCATTAGGTGCCACTCCAGCATCTTCTTTAACGATAATAAAATAACATATATTGTATTTATTTATTTTAATTTTAAAATTAATATATCAAAGACTATTAGTTTAGATAAAATGACATCGGGAAGGCTGCTGTTTAATTTTTCATAACATTATCAAGTGTATAAACGCCTTCGACTTATGTGTTAATTAACATAAAAAAATCCGATTGATGTAGTGAGAAACTGAAAAATTCATGTCTATGTAATTAATAAAAACTGGTTATCTGTTTCTTCTCATCTAATCTGAATCTTTTCAATCGAAAGATTGAAAAGATTCAGACTTTTATTATTTTAAATTCCTTTTCCACAAAACCAAAATACTTTCTTTTCACATCCATTTATAGTGAGTTCCCTTAAAAATGTATGAAGCATGAATGCGTAATTGTAGTTTCTTTTTTGTATTTAATAGTTTCTCTACGTGATTCATTTAGATACGAGATATATTATATTTAATAAAAACCAAGAGAGTATACATAAATAAATAGTTTCAGCAAAACCAATCAATAATACGTATAATAAAGCTGTCTTAAGAATAACATTTTGCTTATTGGACCCGCCCCACACCCGCATAACACCGAAGGACAGTTTCCTTGATGATGCGCTCATTCAGATTACGATCAGTTATCAACTGATATGTCCAGTGGGAGCCCCCTCTGAACAATTGTGGCAACTGCACAGAAGTGATAAATAGAAGTGCTAACATTTTGCTTATTATAAAATGCTTTCACAAAACAATAAATGTTTTGGTTTTGGATTTAAAAGTGTATAAGTTCCTTGCAGTTTAAATATAAAATAAATGTACGTTTAGTAAACATAACTACCAACCGTTGATATTTTTACAATGGGTATTATATATATAGTGATACATTTAAGCAGTTCTTAATATAATTAAAGAAATGGAGTTTTTTTTTGTGAACTAGATATTAATATGGAACGTTTCTATCTACTTAAAAATTGGTATATAATAAAAATAATTTAATCATGCAAGCGAGACGCCACGTTACAAAAGCATATGCATTTATGTTTCTCCGTGAGATGTCGCATTACAGTATATGCGTCTCGCTTTTCACTGAGAAAAAGGATTCCGCGATAAAGGGGTGAAATAAGGGTTCATGTTTCTCGCTCGCACTAACGGATACCAAGAGCGAAACGACATGCCACGGAAGCATTAGAAAGTTTATGTGCCAGCCTTTCTATGGGACGTTGCTGGAAAATACATTTTTAAAAATTCTACTGTTTTTCAAAATGTCAGTAAGTCAGTTCAGTATCTCACGTTACATCGAACATTATACTTTTCACGACGTAAATAATACCCCAAGAGAAAAGTTCCGACGCTGGATGAAGAAAAGCAATAGATTTGTAATAGTGAGTAATTATATTTTTAACAACTCATACACTGTTGCATGCACTAATAGTAAAATATATTGTGGAAAAATCTCTTATTATTTAAAAAACATAGTACGACAATATAAAATTAACATGTTTGCTAAAAATATCATAATTATGATTGGGATCACGAATTTATAAGAGATTCAATGTAATGGGCTTAATTTTCGTAATTTTAAAATTTTAATAATGTTTTTTTTTAAAGCAAAGCATCACATTTTTACATTACATAAGGGAACATGAACATAGGCTATTTTTTAATAATCAAAATTTTTCATCTCCGCTCGCCTAACTTAAGTATATTGTCGTCATGTTATGGCACCATAAAGCTCTGTCAGCCGCATTTATCCTTGCCACATCTCATATCAGCTCTACCCACGGAAACTAATCCTAGTACATTCTATGTACGGTTCCCGATGACCTGGTGGATTAAAGTAAAAAAAGCTGTTGTTTATAGTCACCTTTCCCAGCCAGAACCACCTTCGTTTCTTGACCGACTGTAGTTTGGAAAGTTGTCTAGTCAACTCCCTTACTGTGTCCTTCCTCACAAAGTCAAACCATCGTATTCTGAGTATTATACGCAAGCATCTGTTTTACCCATCACAAACGAGTATTTTGGGTTTTTGTTTTATCATCAACTAGCTGACCCGGTGAACTTTGTTTCACCCGAAAGGCAATGAATGAGCAGATTTTGGATTTTATTAAGTTGAATTTTTCGGTACATATGATATCATATATTTGGTCTGGTTGAATTCTATTGCAGTAATCGACGAAACTTCAGCAAGTAGTTGTCAGCATTTCGACGAATCGTCAAACGATATGCGTTATAATTCATCGAGCTTAGATTCTTGGTAGTTTCTTCACCTGAAATTAAGACAATAGATTTGTAATTTTGTATGTAAAGCTAACATCCATATTTGTAGCATAATTATAAAGGGGTGAAGATAAATGATTTTAAATCGTTTACCGGTTATTTGTCAAATTTTCCCTAAAAAAACATCTTAATCTTTAAGTCTGTTATTTTCCTGGTAATAAGCAGTGTAATTGGTCTTTTATTGGAAGCATAAAGCAAAACCAAGCACTTTAAAATGTATGTCATGACGGAATCAAAACTATGATATTGATTATATATATATTGATTACTCACCATTCAATGGATTTTTCATTTTGATATTGAAATAATATCCATCTTCTCGTGCCAAGACATCAGTGGGTATTGCAACGTGTCATATGAACGACGTGTTTCAGATATCTGTTGTAGTTGCCCAGTATCACGACGTGTGTACCAGATGGTCGTTTATCCGCTCTGATCACGACTTTGTAGACGTCGATCAAGTTCTTCCTCCATATTGTCATTGAAGTATATTTGTACAAATTTATGCTTTGCATCTTCGAGAGGTTGGAATGATCCGATTCAATGGTGAATCTGTCCTTGTATCTACAGAATCAAAAGCAAAAGACAATATTACTGATTTATAAACACTTTTTTTTAGAATTAGCATACATAATTCAAAGTAATAAGTGTAGTATGTTATTCTGTTAATTATTTTGTGTGTAAGTACAAAAATAAATAAATAAATACCTTGAATGTCAGATTAAATCCTCGTTCTTCGATACGTCCAGGTGCAATTGTTCTTCTTCAGTCCTTTAATTTGCAATGATTTGAATCCTAGTATTTTAATGATTCTTTATTGGCCATGTATTTTTGTGCATGGGTTGCACTCTTCAGTGAAGCACCTTGTGATAGACGACATTTTTTGTTTTATTATCAGGCGCAAGAACAAATAACTCAGATTGTCTTCCAACCCGTGAACATGCCACATATAATTGACCATGAGAAAAACATGGATTTTCAAGATTCAGACCACAAACTTTCAAGGATTGGCCTTGTGATTTGTTAATGGTCATGGCGAATGCAAGACGGACCGGAAATTGAAGTCGCTTAAACTCAAACGGCATATCGGTTGGGATCATCGGGATCCTCGGAATGAGGACTTCTTCACCTTCGAATTTTCCTTTGAGTATCGTCGCGTAAATCACATTGTTCATCAATTTACTTATCACCAAACGCGTCCCATTGCACAGTTTTGGTTGGTTTATGTTTCGAAGCATGATTACTACGGAGCCAACTTTTAGTCTTAAATTGTGCGGTGGTTAACCAGGCACATCCAATGAGTTTAAAAATTCAATTGGATAGTTAGTGGCTTCGTCTTCATTCGTTACACAGTCAATAGATTTGTATGAATGCAGTTTACCAATGATATCATTCTGAATTATGTAGTTAAGGTCGTCTACATCTTTATTCTTAGCCGCCAAAATTGCTCGCTCACTCAACCATTCATTATTTTTGTGGTTAGTCATGATGTTTGGGAATACTTTGTTGATGAGTTCGTCTTTCGATGAGACAAAGAAACAGAAATTCTGAGGAAATGAAATCAATCCATTCGATATGTCGACAGGTACTCGACCATTACCGATAGTCAGGAATTGCTCAGAAAAATCTTCAGCAGATGTATCATTCATCAATGCAACTCTCATGTTTGTTGTCAGTTGAAGCTTCTTTACATAGCGCCATAGATTCTACGATTTGAGGCAAGCGTTAATTTCGTTGGCAGCAGTTGATTTTGGAATTACTGGCAGTGTTTGACGTAAATCGCCAGACAGTAAAATCATTGCGCCTCCAAAACATCTCGAGTCATTGCGTAAATCTTTCAATGATCGGTTAAGTGCTTCCAATGCACGTTTATGCGCCATTGTGCATTTGTCCCAGATGATGATTTTCGATTCTGATAAAACTTTGGCCATTGCGGAGTGTTTTGAAATATAACATGTAGGTTCTTCAATAGTTTGAAGATTTAACGGCAATTTTAATGCTGAATGAGCCGTACGGCATCCTTCTAACAATGTGGCTGCTATTCCAGAAGAAGCAACTGCAACCGCAATGTTGGATCTCGCACGGACAGTGGCTAAAACTACTGACATGAGAAATGTCTTACCAGTTCCACCAGGGGCATCCAGGGAATATAAGCCACCATTTCCATCATCAATTGCCTTCATTAATGTATCATAAACTTCCTTTTGTTGAGGATTCAACAGCGGTACATTCGTTTGAACTACTAAATCTAATTCATGGTGATCATATTCACGTTCCCGTTCCAATTCTCGATTAAATACGTCATTCATTTCACGATTTGGTGCTGGCGTTCCTAACCTGACTAATAAACTACCGCACATGAGGTTAACACATGTCTTCGATTAAGAGCAAAGCCCGATTATGTATTTCCTCATTCATCTTAAGATCAGGATTTCTTGATCTAACACGAATTTGATGTAAAATATCTTCTGACATATTATTCTTGTATTTGTGCCACAGGTAGATGAATTCGATGGATTGTTCACGCGAGATTTTTTGCTCTTCGTCAGTCCTTTCATTGACAATTTTTCGATTCCTTGTTGCGTGACGGCTTTGTTGTGAAAGATTCGAACGTTTTGGTGTCGGCATTATCAATAATCAATAATAAAATCAGCAGAATGCTCTCGAAACAAAACGTCAACCGATAGACAAAATATCTATCAAACCATAGACAAAAAAACATAGATGGCACATCTATATATTTATTTATATAGAGAATCGAAATTCCAATTTTTTTTTACAAATATTTAGAAACATAGAGTATACATAAATATACAATAAATAGAGAAAATAATTAAAATAAAAATAACACAATAGAATAAGAAGATGCCTTTCCATTTGCTTTTTGTTATAATATTTTTAACAAATAAAAGATTAATTTGATATTTTCACTAATATTTATTTTGTTTTTGTCTTTTTTTCCTGCTTTTTGTTTTTTTTTTGTTTCAAAATATTCCGTACCTTACGTAGGTACCTACTTTCAATACCTACTATTGCGTCATTTTTAGTTATGTTGCTGACTATGGCAACACTTTCTTAACTGACAAGTTACAATAGTCTTGTATGAAAACATGTTTACGTAAATGTTCAATATTTTTTCTTAATCAAATCAATTTTGAGTATCCCATGGACGTTTTTGGGTTCTAAGCTACCTTTCCACCAATTTTCAGCCAAGTCGTTAAGGCCGTTCTTGAGTTATAAAAACTAAAATAACCCGACTTTCTTTTATATATATAGATATATTATTAAACAGTATACAAATTTATTCGATGGATATTTTTTTTCCTTCCATATTCGCTCTATGGCCGAAGTACAGGTTCACTGCGAATCCGAGAGGTCACATTTGAAATATACTCATTACCGTCTGTCGGTATTCAATGTTTACAGAAAAATAAAACAGCATAATTTGGTGTCACACTGGCACCACTCGTCAGTGAAGTAGCCGCTCGTGTAAGTTTGCCCTCGCCTAATTACGACACGGTGTTTGGTCTGACAACGACAATTGGAAGAGACTGAAGTTAAGTTGACAACATTAATGTGATTTATTGTCCATAAACACGCTAATTCAAAAATAATAGCCAGACATTACGATGAAAAGGTTCCAACAGCAATTTTCATGTAATAATACATGTATTAATTATATGAAAACGTATAAAGGTAAATATCGGTAAAATAAAATATATTTTTACTATTTTATTAACATTTTAAGTTGCTTAAAAATACACGCATTACTTATTTTTTTAATGTTTTCAAATTGACTAACAAATTTATTTAATATTGTATATTTTTAAGTAAAAGGTAATTTATTTATGCAACCGTAAACATGGCGACCAAACATTATATGAAATTAAATCGCGAAGTGGTTTTATAAGTGTATTTATAAGACAAGCTTAAATATTTTGTTTATAAATACCTAAAACTGAGATTTTTTTAAAATATTTTTATAAATTTTATTTTGTTGTTATAACTTTATTTATGTAAGAACCATAAAGTATTGTATATATGAAAAAAGCGGCTAGCGAAACTTTTACTATGTAATTTGTTATAAATATAACATCACTGTTATAACCAGACCAACTCTCAATGACAGTATCTAATTATTTGACAGATTGCACGCCTCTAGGACTGTTATTTGTCGCATCGCTACTCTCTTAGTGTCATTAAACTTGACAAATCTTTTTGACATTAATGTCAATTGACATGAAAGAAAACAATCTTAAGTTATCCGAGTGATAGATATAAAATTACGTTCATAGTTGTACATACAAGTACATATAAAATAGCTTTTTATTATTAGAAACATTGCTATTATTCTTAAAAATCGTACGGAAAAAATAATTGTATCTTCAATTACATTCTGTAATAATATAGATTGATTTATTTTTTATTTATTTGGACTAGACTATTTTTTCTCATTTTACACGTTTTTGGTCACTCACCCACATCACATCAACGGCAATGAAGTATTTTGTGGTTGATATTTTCAGTTTGCAACTAGTGAAAAATAAAATACATTTGTTGTAGATCAATTCAAGGGACCCACGCCAAATATAGGGCTCAAAAATGGAGTAGTTTTTTAAGGATCCGTAATGATATTTCTTTAAAAAATTGGGAGCGAAAGGTTTTTGAAGACCCGTGAACATCTATCTGCACAAAAAATATCCTTGGCATGCTAAATTCTTTTATATCAGTCCAAAATTAAGCTCCTTCTGTTATTTTGATTTTTTAAAGTATTTTTCGAAAATCAAATAAGTATTTAATGTTTATAATTTTAGTTTAAATTTGTAACGATCAACTGCGATCCATAAATGAAACGTTCCAGCGATTGCGATCTGATTGAAAGTTACGCATATTGAATATCAACATTGAAGATGGCGCTATGGAAGCTTTGAAAGCTGTAGATAATTGTAAGTTGTGTCGCCTAATGAGTCTGAGATTCCTGTAAAGGCTTCATCGCTGGTGATCATCGGTATCGTCTCAGTTGACTTCATGACTATCATCCCGTCGACGTCATTGATACTGTCTCAGTTGCAGGAAGCGCATTGTTCAGCAAACATCTCCGATACACCTGCTGCGAGTGCTTTGCATCAAGAAGGTATTTTGAATCAAGCCAGCGTTTCCACAAGAAAATTTCTGTCAGATCGGCTCTGCCGGTAGGATTTTAAAGCTTTTTATGAAACTATAAAAATACAATAATATTTTTAAAATACACATTTAGAACATACCATCATTCAAAAAAATTAATTAATTGTAATTGACTGTATGCATTAGTATATAAAAATGATAACATAAACTTTGAATACCAATTACGTCGTTACTTTTTGAAATTTCATCTTATGAAATGATTTATTATTTAAAAAGTGTAATGAAAAAGAATTATAAATTAATATATCAAGACTCATTACATATTATTTGTATCTAGCCAAGTATAAGATAATAGAGACACGGAAACGCAGGAGTCCTACGTTCATCAGTGAATTCGCATTATTTCCTTTTAAGTTCCTAAGGATGAAGACTGTTATAATTTATATTATTATAATATAAAATATATAATTTATACACTTAAGTACATTGCATGTAAAGTGTTCTTGCAGAAATTTTGAATATCAAAAAATACTAGTATGTTCATTGCCCATAATTAAGTTATAGGAGTAACGACATTACAGAAATATGTGAATTATTTCCTTGACGTTGATAACACAAAGAAGAAAAAGTTATATAATTATTTGAATAAAACATCAAAGCTTGAAGCAGATAAAAAATATTCAACTTGCAGTAAGAGACTTAGAAATTATACGTAGATGTAAGCTCAGTGTAGATGCTTTTTGTTAATGTTTGTATTTGGTAAATTGAACGCTGTTTGCTTGGTTTTATGTGTCGTAGTCATTAGTTTATAGATGCTCGCAACGATAACCGGTGGTATATGGGATTGTGTTTTTAAGCCATTAAGCTTATTTATTTGAAGCGGTTTTGAGCGGCTAATTAATTAGATTTGGAGGCGAAGACGAACTGTCCTATTCCCGCCGAACGAGTTAAGATCTCCCACCTGCGCGTCTAGGGTGACAACGCGTCAAATAATTACAATGCTAACTATTCTTGGAATAATGTATGTACATGTAAAATACATTTAATTATCAGGTCAAATGATTCATATACAATTTAATGACTTATTTAATACAATGTAATAATTTTGGCGACACTATATATTTATATACTAAAATATCTACTAAGTTTGTCATCTACATCGTCCTTAAATGGTTAATTATTGACTTAACTTAATTATTCACAATTACATTTGTTAAATTTTATTTTCTTCGTAAATTTTAATGTTATAAATGGACGCTTGGAACAAAAAAATATTAAATCATAAATAATAAACAAAGAAATTTTAAAATTAATGACATTATTTTCACCGATGTATATTTGGGATTTGATCTAGATCGGTACTGTCGAAGGAAGTGCCATTTAATCGTAAAGAGCTTCTACAACAAAAGCTATACATTGTTTATTTTATGTCATGGTCGCATTAATCGAACGGCAGCATCAAGCATTTCGATTTTTACGTGTTTTTTGTGTCCTCCGTTCTTATTTATGTGACCCACCCCGAAGCCGAGGCTCGCTGGGAAAACAGAAGCCTCCGAATTGGCCGGAATACCGCGCAGAGGTTCGTTGGGGCATTGGCTGGGCCGCGGTCCTCCAAATAAACTTAAAAAACTGGCCGCGGCGTCTCCATAAATCCAGCCACATTTCAATACAATGGACCGAGAAACAGTCCACGGCAGAGGTTCGCAAACTGAATATTTATCGACGATATTGCGAAGATGGCAACCAATAATTCTCCATTATATTCTGCGTTCTTTCTTTCAGAGCCTGACCTAGAAATTATTAATTAACACAGAAAACTAACAGTCCTATATGATATCAGTAAAGACATAATCTAATTCCTGGTAAAGAAAAAGAGATAACCGTAGAGACTGATCATTGTATGAATTATGTGAAAATATTATGTTTATCAATAAGGACGGGAAAAGCCCTGTAAGTATGACTACATACGAGTATATTGGTGTATAAAATAAAAAATATTTATACTTGCGTTCTATATTCTTAGCATGCATTTTACTTTTATATTTAAAGGTCGTATTCTTAAGGAAAAAATAGGCATTTTTGTAGTATTGTCATGAATACGTTTTCGTATCACAAATATGCTCTTGTGTGTTGTATTCGGTGAAGCTTATTATTATTTGGGAGATAGTGAAACGGCGTGGAATATATATAACTTTATGGAGGTGTTTTCAATTTCAATTTCAATTACAATTTATTTATTTTTTTCCTTGCAGAAACATTACAAATTTTATCAATTCAATGCATTTCTGAAGTACAATAATATAAATACAATAATATAAAATAAAAATACAATAGGTAACATAAATGTGCTGATGTAAATTTATTGACACATTTAGTATCACTGACCTCACACTCAGAACTAGCGTCAGGAGACTCAAGATAAACAGTTTGACTTGTAACAACAAAAACCCTGTCATAAGTATATCATGATTGACTCACAAATAACAAGGCATTATTGTCACAAAATAAAACGTGTAACATTTCGCCTCCATAAACACCAGTACTGAATTTAAAGCAATATAACACTAAATATGTCAATATCTTCACTCAAGTTGGTTTCAACCACTGTTCACTGCGATTCTTTCGTCTTATGCGTATCCAGGGTTGAACGATGGTCCTTTCAGGCCACACTTGAGGCTCCATGAGAGACTCCAGCGAAGTCGCGATGACCCCGACTTTGAAAGAAGTTGACAGCGTCCGCCTGCTGACAATCTTCCTGATGGTCATCCAAGAAGGATTGAATGCAGCGGTCGCTGCCAAGAAGCTCTGCAAGTCCTCAGCCGATGTATCTGGGTGAAGGCCCTTGGCGTGAAGATACGCCATCTTCACTCCAGTAACGTTTTTGAAGGAGCTGCAGAACCACGGATCATCAGACGTGCTGAATGTTGTTGCCTTTCCCCATGCGGAGAGGCGCGACTCAACTTTGACGTTGAACTTCTCCGGAAAGATTGCTCGGGGAGGGAGAGGACATCCACGGAGAAAGCACTCAGGTCCTCCAGTTCCTCGAACGATGATTCGTCCCGGCTGAGAACGGGAGTCCTTGGGAGCCTTGCTCGAAACAGCAGGGGCTCCTTCGATAGTATCTTCCGAGGAGTCCTCTTCGGTGGCCTCACTCGAAGTGGATTCTTTGACGGCAGGTTCGGAGTCTCTGCTGTCACAGTTAAGCGACATCGACACAGCAATGTTGACAGCTTCAGCGTAGGTAGCCGGAATTGATTTGCACGCTCGAGGTAAGCGCCTTCTGCGGGAAGTCGGCAGACTTGTCGGGTTGGGTGGAGGGTCCACACCAACGGATGTCAGAGCATCATCCATCCCGCATCCAACAGCCTTTAAGAGCCTCTCCAGCAGCAAACGGTGATCGTCTAAGCGACGATTTATTTGCGCGATATCACAATCGCAACAGTTCGCCATCCTGTAGGTAGGATGACTAGACACGTCCGCCCGGTTTGAGTGTCGAGCGACGAAACGTTTTGTGATTTAGGGAGTCCAAATCAAATCCGGGCTTCAAGTTTTTGATTAACCCTCGCTTTACGATGCTAAAAACTTCCGCGCGTTATGATGGTGTCAACTCATTACACATTCTGATTTAAAGTGAATAAAATGAGTAGAAATTCGAAAAAATGAAAATATTCAAAGATATCGCTTAATTTTACAATAGTTGATGTCAATAAGCAGTAATAATTGACATTTAATAGCTAAAAACATGAAAAACATCAGACGAAGACCTCAAACAGCCAGACGCACCTTCGCGCTTGAACTTCCGAGAGATACTAACATTACTTGGCCTGTCGACATATGGATGAGCCGATATCATTTCGAACTAGGCGACCAACTGAGGTTTCCCGTCTCGCTCACTCATATTAGTACGTCAGCGAGAGTGAGGAGTATAGATGCCGCCTCATGTGGGTATTTTTTAATTTTATTTTCGCACACGATTCCGGCAGATGCAATGATTCATGACAGTTGACGCGTCTTGATTTTAGTGGTGAATTTATTCCGGATTTTAGAAAAATATTTCCTGCTCCCGATGAGTGCCTATTATTATGAATATTTTTTTTTTCAATACGTAAATGTATTAAGGAGGAATACCTAAAATCTGAACCCTGTGTGTATTATATTTACAGAGATATTTAAGTTATTACAAGCAATGTGTAGTCGATAGACATCACCGGGGAGGAGAGGTTAACAAAACATAAAAGTTGCTCGTGGACCTTCTTTAATTTTTCGTTCTTCCGGACCCTTTAATGAAGCGTTATTACTGGTGCAGAATCCGGGAATAACCCCGTTTCACACACCCTCATGAGGTCATGTCAATAATATAAAAACTTGTATTTAATGTCAATTGGATATATTTATTTCTAAGGATTTTAGAAGAAATTACCTAAAAATGCTTAGGTACTATTAATTGTGCGTTGATTCATTTTTGATTCTGAATTTAGTATATTTATTCTTAATTTATAACTATATGTATTGTCATAAATAACTTCTTATATAAATAAGAACAAAGTCATCAACTCTGAAGAAGACCCCTGCAATGGCGGTGGAAATATCGGAGAGAAGGAATTCGCCACACACGGCTTAACCCAAAAGCCACAATATATGTATTGTCCTTCAATGTCCTTAGGTGATGGTTATGAAAAGTCTAAGCTTTATTTGTAATATATATTCAAATAGTATTTACTATTTTTGCACAGATTTACAAATAATGGTTCGCACACCATACTTTTCTAGGTATGTCATATACCCTACTGCATAAGTTCATATAATACGAATCGGGAATAAATGCTGTATCGACGCTTTCAACACACAAGTGGACTTGAAAGTATACTTGTCTCTATCGCCTTGATACTTTTATTGCGAGAGAGAAAGACACAACAGCCGGCGACATATCCTCATCCACCTCGGCCAGACAGTCAGACTGTCTCCCTTTGACTTTCGTAGGCCCAGTACAAAAGAGAGAGTGCGATCGATAATGCGCTATTTGAACATCTTCAGCGGGAGTTTATCCGAGGGGTGTTCTCAACACGGAGATCGCATCGAAGTCAAATAATAATAAAAAAATGCGGCGATAAAATAATATTGGGCGAATTTCGGAACGGTGATAAAATTATGCCGAGCCACGTCATTGAGAAATAAGTAAGTAGGAATTAATTAAATTAATTGAATGGGTTTTAGAGACTTCAGAAACCTATTCAGACATAACTTCTAACAAGTCGATAATTAATTTATTGAAGTGCATTTATATTTTATCATATTGTATTTGAGTTAAGTCGCCTCTTGCGTGCAAATTGTCCAGGCTTCGTGAACGTCGGGCTAATCATTCGATCTCCTTAAAATGGCTAGTTCAAAAACACCCAAATAAGCGTTAGATACTACAAAGAAATGCGTAAGGCAATCAACCAACCGTCCCACTGCTTGTATAATCAGATGCCCCCAACACCAAGATTGAAGTCGCGAAGCAGCTTTCTGAGATCCACACAACCTCTCACTTCCGGCCCTGAAATGAGAGACTCCAGCTCTGGCAACAAATCGCATCAGAGGATTTCATTACTCCAAAGGATTGCCTCCCAACTTGCAAGAACCTTGACTGGCGGACCTGAAAATCCCTGAACCGATTAAGAACCGGAGTTGGTAGAACAAAGGACAACCTCGAGCGGTGGGAAATGCTTCGGCAGGGAGAGACACTATTGTGCGACTGAGGAGACCTGCAGACCGCCTCACACCTAAGATGCTGCTCCATGTGCCCAACAAGCTGAACATCTCAGGACCTAATGCTGGGCAACACACGAGCTATCGATGTTGCTGGGAACCCGATACTGGGAATAAATAATTTGACGTAGCTGACACGAAGAAGAAGAAGACCACAATATCCTATACTACAATTTCCTGGGCTTTCGTATTAGACATCCTTCGGGAACTATGCTTAGAATAAACCTGACTTAAAAAGAGGCAAGGATTATGAAACCTGAAAACTTAACCCATACAATTTATTGTTAATACACATGTATATGCTTCTTCTAGGAAGCAGATATGTTTTTTTTTCCTCTTTAAAAATATCGCGATTCTCAGTCATGAGCACGTTTACGATTAAAATCATATATAAAGCAATTTATTAAATTTTAGATAAATTAAGTTTATTTTAGTGGCGTTTCATCTGTATACACAACTGAACAATCAAGTGAATCCGTTTCATCTCGCTCGTTCGCGTAACGGTGACAAAAGTTAGTGAAGGATAGATTCGCTTTGCGCTTGTGTTTTTTTTACCTACTCACAGGGCTTCTAAAACATTTAGATGTTAACATTAGACTGTTCTATTTTTTCATATGTCTTTAGAAATAATTTACAAACTTTCATCTTGACTTATATTATTAATTTAATGTAATCATTAATCGGTAGTTATATTATCCATTTTTTATACATTAATATAAATATATACGCGTATACAGTATGATTGATTACTTTTATTAACTTATCCCTTAAATATGAAAACCACGTTACTCGAATTTCAGATTCACATTCAAACCGTGATAGCGATGTTAAATACATTTAATATCTGGTTACATCTATGGTATGTCTGTTTCCCAAGGTAAAGTTCTAGAAAGAGCAGTTAATTTGGCACCTAGAGCAGGCTCTTAGATGCGATGCGGTCTGAAAGTCTCCAGTCACTTGTCGCAGTACTTACTCATCGGTTCAATTTGTATCGTGTCAAACCATAGTCAGCATCAACTTGTGTCCACTGTTGAACGTAAGCCTCTTGCATGAGTCTCTATCCTCTTTGATCCTCCGCAACCCGCACCCAGGCTACTTCCACTATTCTTCTGATGTCGTCAGTCCATCTTGCAAGGAGTCAGCTATCACTACGTTTACCAGTTCTTGGACGCCTATATATAATAATGCTCTTTCCACGATTTAATTGAAGTCAATTAAAAATCACCAAATTCAAAATTGGTAGCTTACCAATGGGATAACGTATTTTTTACTATTTCAAAAGTTTATATTGTGGTTTGTAAACGTTATTTTGCGATGCAATAAATTGTATCAAAAGACTTTGTCTTTACTGTAATATTACTCTATTTAAGAGTTTTTGGACGCCACTCTAATTATGACTATCACTGTAGTCTAAAACTCAAATCTTATTGATACAATGAATGAATAAATCGATATGTTAGTAGGAATGATATTTTTCAGTTTCTCTAGTGTGAAGTCTAGTGTTACGAGCCTCAGTTGGTTCGATATGTTAGTAGAAATGATATTATTTGATCGTCTCTCTAATATCGAGTACCTGTGATTGCGAGCCTCAGTTGGTTCCCCCTGCTCAGTCTCCAGACCACGCCCTGCCCCGCCCCGCGGCTCCGCCTCTAGCTGCACGAAATATTTATCACGAGACAACTTCAGCTCTTCACAAAGCGAGCTCTACAAAAACTTTGCTGCTCCTGACAATTTGGGAAACATAGGAATATCGATTATTGCAAAAGTACTCCAAATTAAATATTTGAATCCAAATTTCAAAAAACGTCATTTAGTCTGGCAACTAGACTGCGCACAATATATTCTACAAACTAATCAAATGAAGGCACTAAGGCAAGACGTTGTTAACTAAAAACTCCAAATGTGGATATATTATTAAACGTTTTAGTGTTATTTTACTTTTATTTTATATTTTTTATTTATTTATATAGGTTTTCCAACAGATACAATACAATAGAAATTATATTTTAACAATGGGTTCTAAGCATGGAAAAGTATTTTTTAAATTAATGTTAAACACAATATCTATGGAGAAATATGGTTATTTACTTACATTACTTGCAACGTACTTTAAAATGTTATATTTGTAAATATTATAAGTAAATGCAAAATATTTTTTATTATAACATTCATGTTCTTTGTAAATTAAAAATATGAGAATTAACTTGAATTATCTAATAATTATTGTATAATTTTATCAACTTCCTGCCTTTGAGTATTCAAGTAAGAATATAAAGTTTTGTGCAAATTTTACACAATTTCAATTCAATTCTTTATTTTTTTCCTTCAATGACATTACAAAATATTTTACATTCTAATTAATTATTGAAGTACCAACATATAAGTGTGGCGTTGTAAATGTATTGAAACATTTAGGGTCAATGACCTCACACTCAGAACAAGTGTCGGGATATTCAACGCAAATAGTTGGACTTGTAATAATAAAAACCATGTCATAAGTATATCATGGTTGACTCACAAATAACAAGGCATTATTGTCACAAAATAAAACGTGTAACATTTCGCCTCCATAAACACCAGTACTGAATTTAAAGCAATATAACACTAAATATGTCAATATCTTCACTCAAGTTGGTTTCAACCACTGTTCACTGCGATTCTTTCGTCTTATGCGTATCCAGGGTTGAACGATGGTCCTTTCAGGCCACACTTGAGGCTCCATGAGAGACTCCAGCGAAGTCGCGATGACCCCGACTTTGAAAGAAGTTGACAGCGTCCGCCTGCTGACAATCTTCCTGATGGTCATCCAAGAGGTATTGAATGCAGCGGTCGCTGCCAAGAAGCTCTGCAAGTCATCAGCCGATGTATCTGGGTGAAGACCCTTGGCGTGAAGATACGCCATCTTCACTCCAGCAACCTTCTTTGAAAGAGCTTCAGAACCACGGAACACCAGACGTGCTGAACGTTGGTGCCTTTCTCCATCAGGAGAGGCGCGACTCAAATCAGAGTGGTGAACTTCCCCGGAAAGCTTGCTTGGGGAAGGAAAAGGGCATCCATGGAGAAAGCATTCAGGTCCTCCAGTTCCTCGAACGATGACTCGTCCTGGCTTAGAACGGGAGTCTTTGGGAGCCTTGCTTGGAACAGCAATTCAAGAACAGCGTTCCTTGGATAGTAAATTCCAAGGAGTCTTCTTCGGAGGCCTCACTTAAAGTAGCAGATTCACTGATGGGAGGCTCGGAGTCTCTCCTGTCACAGTTGAGCAACGGTGAGACAGGTGACAACTTCAGCGAAGGTAGCCGGAATTTTTATGCACGCTCGAGGCAATCGCCTTCTGCGGGAAGACGGGAGATTTGTTGGGTTGAGTGAAGAGTCCACACCAACAGATGTCGGTGTATTCTCCTTTCCGCTTCCAACAGCCTTTAAGAGCCGCTCCAGCAGTTCGTCGCACCGATGTATTTGCGCGATGTCGCAAGTGCAACTGGGAGCCATCCTGTAGGTAGGATGACAGACACGAGTCCGCTCGAGTCGAGAGTCAAGCGACGAATATACTCAACTACACTATAACGTTTCCATAAGATCGGATGATCAGCCTGATGCTTCCGAAGCCTGAACCATTTACTTAAAAGAGGCGGATCAATCCAAAATAACAACATAGATAAGATCGTATGAAAAAACGGCGCAAATACTGCAGGAAAAAATCCATTATAACACAACAAAAAACGTAGGTTGTTGAAGGGTTGACTGTACTATGTGTGATGGTGAAAACATCTAATCTTAATTGCTCGAGTAATCAACACGATGTCTTTGATGTCATTCTTCATGAACATGTAAAAGTTCAGTGTGGCCTAAAAAATTATACAAATACGTAATATAAAATGCGTCACCTGTTTGTTCCTTTTTTGTGTTTTTAGGGTCAAGAATGGCTTAAGAACACTTCATCTGCTCCCGTAGATTATACTCATCTAAGTGTTTCACAGACTAGTGTTTACCAGAAGCACACGTATAGAAGTTAAGAGTCTTAACGTCTATACATCTTCACCTTAGCCGTTTATACATGTCAAGGCAGAGAGGCCATACCGCTTGAGTGACTCCCTGTATGTACTGCTCTGGATATTTTCTTTGTTTTACACAATCGTCCAAATCTCTATTGCAATATATTAAATAGTTATAAAAATTATAATATATACCTGGAAAACACAAAATTTTCCCTTATTTTTCACATGCATTGCAATTCTTTCATTTTTGTTTAATATTTCACCAATAGAAAATCTTTCTGTCTCACATTACATCCATTGCAAATCCTTAATTTTTCTCAAACAAACAAAAACGATTGCGTCTCATTATTTATTTTTCATTGTTTCATTTATATATTTACATTCTTATTTACAAAATATTTCATAGATGTGTAGGATTTAAATACTTTATCCGTAATAATTATAAGTGGTATTTGAAATTGTTTATTTCTGTGTTATTTAAATAGCCAATAATATATTAATTCCTTCTTGTAATAAACATCTTTGTTTTTTATTATTTTCTTCATTATTTTTTTATTCTTATTTATACTTTATTCATCAATTATTGCATTATGTAAAAAGTAAAATAAATGAATAAATAAATAAATCTACAGAGAACCTTCATGTCTCACACCCATTCATTGTAAACCTTTATTTAAATAATCAATCCATTGCAAGCTTTAATGTCTCATATCCGTCCATTTGATAAGTTCACTTTTTCTCCATCCAACAATAATCTTCATTTTTGTATCCATTCAAAGCAAGCTTTCATGTTTCATATCAATTCATTCCAAGCCTTCATGTCACACATCCATGTATCAAAATGACCCAAGGACAGTAGGTTATGATGCTCATAATGTGTGACGAAACATTTACAGGGCGATGGCCATAGCTCCTTGCAAAGGGCAAGTCAACCAGGCGCGACGTTTTGATTAACCCTCTTGATCCTATTGTGTAAACTTTAATTCAAACAAATGCTACTAGAAATGGAAAAAGCCATTTCTAACCACTTTTACTATGTTACATTTGGAGCAAATACAACACTCAAATGCCTGATTTATATTCCTCGTATTATACTATGAATACATTATATAGTTGATCCCCAAGGTCTTCTTATCAAGCTTGACTAACGTTCATATTAGATAGAGTCAGTAGTGTAGTGGGGTCAGGTCTGGTAAGGTCGGCGATCTGGTACCTGTTATAAAAACCAGGTTAAGTAAAAGTTAAAAAATTTAAAACAAAATTTCATATCATTTTTAGTAGCGAAAATTCGAATTAAATTAGGATATATATTTGCGATGATATACGTATATACTTAAAAAGTAAGACATATATGATAAAAATCTAAAATAAATAGTGTAAAAACCGATCGAATCAATGACCGACCTGATACCTATTTATTTCCCATTAAAGCTTAGGATGGAGTTTGATAATTATCGCAATTTGGATTACTACTGCATATAAATGGTTGTTACAATATGGAGGATGAACAAAACTGCCTTTTTGAGGAATGAAGTTCTTCGCCCATTTCTGAACAAAGCTCTAATGAAAGGCTACACAGATTGCCATTTTATCGTTAGACAAAAAGATCGTGAACACGTCCCACGTTTTCATTGAAAAAATAAACATCGTAAAATAATACGAAATCTCAAAACATGTAATTTTATTACATTTATTATACTGAAATATTTAAAATTTCTTGTAATAAACGTTCCAGCCACTTAAGGGTTAATTAAATCGAGCCGGGAACATTTTTTAGTTGGTATTCGTAAAAAGAGATAACGAACGATTCTAGTTGTATAATAATAGAGGGTTTGCTTGCACTTTTTAAAAGCTCATACTTAATTCATAAACGTCCTCCTATTAAATTATTAGCATTTAATAGAATTTTAGAATTTATTATGCAACATCATCGCTTTCGCCATATCCGCTGTTAACATGGATTAACTTGCAAACAAATAACCTACACCACAGCTTTTCAGTCGTTTCACTTTGTACCAAAGTTCCACCGAATACAGCATGTATGACAATTTTTTATTAGAAAGTTACATCTTATCCTCGAGCATGATTAATAAAGATTGCAGTAATGTGTATGAAACGATTTATTAATGCTTCAATGGCGCGGCGTTTTGCTCTTACGTAATAAATTATGATAAGCATTTTTATTTCTCAAAAGAAATTAATTTTTGTAGCATGATATCTCGCTAGAAAAAGAAAACGTGGAAGCAAAAGTTGTACTATCGGTACAAATACAACTTGTCTGTTTAGTATCTGTTCTTAATCTTGAGCATAGGCTCATACAATTTGGAACAACACAGGTCAGACAGATAACATTCTCTTTTCCTCCTCTAAAGACATTTAAATAAGACACCTAAAACTCCACTGAGTATATATAATACGTAAAATAAGTAAAGATTACTGTGTGGGTAATAATGTCGATTAAGATAACTCATAAAATGCGAAGCGCTTTCGCGGAAAATGCACTCCCATTGAAAGTAATTATAATTGCATTAAATCTCCTTCAAAGGGAATGTCTCTAGTATCGTCGTTAGTATTTTTCCAGAATTTGCGGATTCCGCCGCATGGAATAAGTTAACAAGCAAACACGCAACACAAACATCAAAAATGCAAAAATTAATGCGAAAATTCAGTCTCAATGTTTCATGGATCAAGAGTCTTGTTAGAGTATACACTGTACATAATCATGTATCCATGCTTTAAGAACATATTATTTCCTTGGATGTAAGTTCCATAAGAAGAAGATAAGCCTTTCATATCGACATTTCATATTAAAAAAAAAAAATTTCCCCACCATACATACCATCCTGTGATGGGACAACGTATGTTATTAGTTGGATAAAGCCAGCTCTAACTATGAAATTGTATATATCTCGAATACGACGTGCTTACCACCTTTTCTCTTCAAAAAATATATTTATCTAATGTTCAGATACAGAGGCTGTTCAAAGAAAGTGTCTTTTGAGTTTTCGCGGGCTACGTAAGAGTATTGAGTTTTTTGTAAGTCACTATGTTAGTACTCTCATACTCTTATACTCATGTCACCATGTAACTACGTGTGACATGAGTATAAGTCATGTCTCTCACTCGAAGACGAGGTCAGCTATTTTAGATGTTTAGTTAATATTTTACATTTTTTTGTTCGGACATATTTTTGCTCTGTGGCGAATTTTTCTTAATTTTCTCTACTTTTAATTTTAGAAAATTTTTCAAAGTGAATCGCTGTTAAGCTATATGTTAAGTTTATATGTTTAACTGTATAAAATATCTATAAATAATAACTATTTTTAATGCCGGAATGCTTTCATTGTGTGCGTACTGAACTTACAGTACTCAATCAGAATTAAATTAAGAGTTATTCATATTTTCTATAGTTTGATACCACTTTAGTTAGTGTTTTACAATACGGATACAATGTGTAGTGCTTGAAAGTTTTCGTATTGAATTTGTGTAAGAAATTTGCTTTTATTTATTGTTTGTTTGTTAATAAATCTAATATATAAAGCAATTACTAATTTAAATGCGTGTGTTATATTTTACCGTTATATTTTTAAGATACTATTAAAATATGTGGATTACGATATTACGTGTTAAACAAATATCAACGATTACAGTCGCCTCTCCTATAAAGTACTTTCTTTTTTAAATTTGTAATGTAGATTTTTCCTACAGTGTTAGCGACAGTTTTTCAAATAACGGTCTCTTCTTTGTCGTTATTTTATGTTGCATCGCCTCATAGCACTAAATGGTCCAGTCCTCGGGAGCATCGGGCTAAGTATCCGTTCTTATGTAAGCGTTATAGGAGGGTTGACTGTATTTGCCTCGTCTTAAGTTATCTTTTCTGTGAATAGTGAAATCAAGTATTTATTTATACCGACTGTCTTTTCTTATAAGCATTATACTAAATCTATACTCTAGTTAGTTTTAAAATGTTGGACGTAGACTACGTGAGTATATTATTTGCAGCTTTTTTTATATGGAGTGCTTATCTAGGTGAGAATTTTCTTGAATGGAAGTTAAAACCGAAATTTAGTTTTATTATCTAATTAAAATTATTTTTTAGGCATGTTTTATCCTCTTCAAGAATAATGTTAATTGAAAACAATATTAATAATAATTTGTTAAATTATAATTATTTTCGTCTACAATATGTACTTCAAGCTAAAGCATAAGGTCGCTACAAATTGCAGTTTTGTCTAGGTTCTGCGCCTCGCCCCATCTTAATAAAGCTGTGTTTCACTAAGTCCCGTGGGATTTACACTCATACCAAGAATTATATTTAAAAAAATTAATCCTAAACCACTAGAAATGTTATGTTCACTCTTTAGAATTAACAGAAACGTGTTCACATAAACACTAGTTTAATTGCAGCTAGGGATAGAATGCACTTCTGGGAGAAGTTATGAGAGTCGGCCCTCGTACACCTTCCTTCTTCCGACGGTCCTCTGCAAGTTATGACTAGTGGTAGACTCGCGTGAGGGCAGTCAACCGTGGCTTGGACAGAGGTTGTGGGTTCGATGCCTCGAACCTGACCATAATATTGTTTACTGAGCTATTATCTACTATATAATCATTTTTTTTCCAGTCTGTACAATGTAGAATGCTCACTTATAAGAGTTAACCGTCGCAATGAAGTTTTATTAGCTTTGACACCCTGATTTTTTTATTTAGGGAATATGCCATAGAGAGAACATCTTCAATGCACTTTTGTTACATATTTAATTAGCATATATTTCAATGTCGAATAAATCTCTATTACTCTAAATTATTCCCGCTATGATACTACTGATGTTGTCAATTACTTTATGTAGAACATACATGCAAATTGAAGAATCTTTACCACCACTCCAACATCTTATTTTTGTTGTTGCATAGTTGTACCATATTTTGATTTTACAGAATTGTCGCTACACAATTTCATCGACTGCTTTTATCTTTGCATCATACCAAGTCATTTCCTACATAATTATTGTAGAATTTTAAGCCATATGACCTAAAAATACCTGAAAATATTAAGAACCGGTGTTGGTAGAACAAAGGTCAACCTCGAGCGGCGAGGAATGGTTTTACAGGGAGAGTTACTATTGTGTGCCTGTGGAGACCTGCAGCCCGTCTCACACCTAAGATCCTGCTCATGTGCCCTACAAGCTGCACACCTCAAGACCTAATGCTGGACAACACACGGGCTGTCGATGTTGCCAGATACTGGGCAGAAATAATTTGACGTCGCTGACACGAAGAAGAAGAGCCATATGAAGTAAGATCCTTGTTACTTGAAGATGAAGCAGCTTACAAATCTGAAATATATTTTAGAGTTTGATGCATTAGTATTTCAAAGTGAGTTTTAATTAATAATAGTTTGACAATACGGAGGCATAGATAATTCGGTTTTAAGATTTGGTTGACATGCTTGTTTTCAGGCAGTCACTCATCCAAATACACTCTACTCTTTTCAGATTGGTATGTTAGTTGTAATCTAACAGCAAGTCTTACTCATTATATCGGTCACTCTACGTGCCATGGAGAGATCCATGTTCGGAGTGTCTCTAAAAGATAGAATCCTATAAGGATATCCGAAGGAGAACTCAAGTAGTTCAGGCTACCCAACGAATAAACACACTCAAATGGTAATGTGCAGGACATATATAGTATGTCGAAGAGACGACGATCAATGAGGAAGAAAAGTGTTAGAGTTGCGACTGGAACTGGCAAACGGAGCGTTGGCTGAACCACTGCATGATGGACTGCCAACATCAGAAAAATAGCGGTAGTAGCCTGGATACGGAAGACTCATGCGGGAGGCCTACCTTCAACAGTGGATGGAAGTAGGCTGATGATGATGATGCCATGTGAAAACCTGTCCCGTGCTGTTTTGAAGACCCGTTACTGGACGCAAACAAAAAAAATACTTGTTAGAGAGTGGCTAAAGATCTTCCCGTAATTATACATGCATCAGTTAGATGTCAAGTAGACTTCAGTCAAAAAGCTGCGAAGTAAGTATGCTACAGCTCGAATTGTCTCGGTAGCCTTCTTTTGTAACCCGTTGCTAACCACGAAATACGTGGGAATGAATGAGGAAATGGTAAGGTTGAGAAATGTTGATGATGATGATGGTCGTTACATACTTGTTAGAGAGTGGCTAAAGATCTTCCCGTAATTATACATGCATCAGTTAGATGTCAAGTAGACTTCAGTCAAAAGGCTGCGAAGGAAGTATGCTACAGCTCGAATTGTCTCGGTAGCCTTCTTTTGTAACCCGTTGCTAACCACGAAATACGTGGGAATGAATGAGGAAATGGTAAGGTTGAGAAATGTTGATGATGATGATGGTCGTTGGTCCTTTCATTGGAGGACGATATCGATCAGCAAGCATTTGGAAAGGTCTTCCAAGACGTTTGACTTCCTCCCCCTGCGGCGCAATCTCTCCGCATCTCTCCTAAGTTATGAGTGTGCTGCAGACTGGCGTGAGCGCGCCCAGCCGTGGCAGAGTCCCGGGTTCGACGCCCGGATCCTCCGCTTCTCGCCTCAAGGGCGACTTTTCGGACACACTCAACGAGAGTGGCGTGAGATCCAAAACCTCAATTGATAAGATCATGTCCGAGATTGTAAAAAACAACCGTTTTTAATGTTTTTTTTGACATATCATGTACTATGCTTCTTCTCAAGTAAGCACACCATCGTCATCATACCATGTCAGCTCCCCTAACCGGAGCAGATGGTCGTCCGAAATGCCATCAAAAAGCTGTCAGCCAGTGCCGGTTTTAAGGGGTGGCGAAGTGGTACGGTACACCAGGGCGTCGAATAAGCTAGGGGCGCCGAGGGCAACCAATCTTTCTTAGATTTTTAATATTAAAACAATATGGGGCGCTGAAAAAAAAATCCCCAGGGCGGCGCAATGTCTAAAGCCGGTACTGCTGTCAGCCATCATAGTCGTCACCACATCCCATATTAGCTCTGCTTCCTGTACCTCCCCCGAATATATTGTATGTAATTCAAGTACGGCGGTAGTTCGGGGGCTTGATGTAAATGCTGTAGTTTATGCACTTCTGTGGTATCCAAGGTACAAAAAAAACTGTATTTTTGTGTCAAAATCACCAATAGCGAAGATATAATTTAGCCGAATATACTTTAAGGATAGGTTCTCAATGTGGAGGATAACGCCCTCTTGTGGCCGTTTGAGACTCGAAATATTCTCAAAGTGTGAGATGGGTAAAATAACGTGCAAAACCTATGCCCAAATGTTCTTCAGCCAAATGTACTTCGGTCTTTTGGTCAAATGTCTAGGAACTGACACGAAATCCAAGGAAATAAAATCAAAGAATATATTTTTTAAAAGTTATCACGTTAAAGGGGAGGATGTGGTGATTCTTTGTGGTGACTTATTTTTTCAAATTACGAGTATTTTAAGTATATTAATTAATAGTTTGAGAAGTCCAAATGTGTAATTATTTAAATTTATTACAAAATAATATTATTTAATAAATATTTTACCTCTGTAAGTATTGAAAAACTCAAAAATTAATGATTTGAAAGGCAGCCGCTGTTAAGTCAAATCGGTTTACGGCCTATCCCGAAAAAGTGTATTTAACTTTTAATTGCCGAATGTTTTATTTTCGTTATTTTTGTGAACCCTGAATCCAGGGCCGAGCTATGGTCATTACGTTTTTTTAATAATACCACTACAATAATGAGAATAGGAATTCTGACTGGGAAAATAGAAAATAGAAAGTAGAAAAAGCTTATTTATATTGATAAACATTACATTACTTTCCCAACACACTTGCATCAAACAAGATGACGGAAAATTCTCCAAAAATAATATATTTTCTGTATATAAGACTATGGACATCTAGTTTTTAGTTAATACACTATTTTATATTTAAAACCATTATTTATTTATAATGTTACAATCTTTTTGTTCCATTATAAAAGTTATATGCCATTATATAAGTTATACAGGTTAAATTAAAAAATATAGCCTGAATATCCACAAAAAGATGACTGAATATGGAATTATGATTCTCTATCTAATAATTTATAATCCATAAATTTAAATTAAGTCAATTTTTTTCAGTCTCATTCAAAATAACTACGGGTTTTTTTCTGGTTTTAAGTGACTTGACGTCTACACGCAACGATTTATAATATTATATGATGCATTGAATGCATCTTTAGAATGATCAATTTTGATGATCTTTAAGAAAAGTAAAATCTCGAACAATCGAGAGATGTTCTTGTGAGGGATTCGCTAGGCTACATACACATATTAATTTTATAGTCATATTTTTAACCGTAATAGCTTTAGTACTTCTCTCGAATTGAATTTATTAAATACATTTTGATTAATATACCGTGACATGCGTTTTTCCAAGCTACAGGATAAGTCTCACGTCAGCCGTAGGTGTTGTGCACACAAGTGTTGGGTGCTGCCCTGCTTACGGGCGTGCGTGTCTGTAAGTGGAGACGTTAATTATTTTCGGCACATTAAAACCAAAGAACGTTAAGCCGTCGTTACTCGCAAGCGAAAATATTATTTAGTGCATTTTTAATGCCTACCACAACATAAAGCTAAATGCACCGCGGACGATATCAATCTCAGGGCTCCTTTCTCGCCTCAGCCGTTGTGATATGTCAATCCAGAATATTACAATTTTATTGATAGCTTTTATTGTCCGCGCAGGCTGGACTGAATTTTTTATAAGAAACATCTCAGTCCATCACTAAGTATTATTTGATATCTTTGCTTCAGTATTAATGAATAAATAAAAAGCAATTTTTATTCCTTACATTAAATTTTCCGCAAAGCCTACGGAGTTGGCTCTCTGTTTGTCTTCAGTTTGAGCAGGCTTTTTTTATGATGTCGTCTTCCCCTAGTGTCAGTGGTATTGCTCTGCATCTTTTTTCTTATGGACCTATACAAAGGGCTGTTTTTTCGGTCCCTCTTTGTTCTGTTAGCCTTGCTACGTGGCCTGACTTTTTCCATTTATTTTTTTCTAGTCTTGTGCATAATTCAAGGCACAAAAATAAGAGCAATAATAAAATACACGAACGCCTCAGTATTACCGGATGATAATGAAGACTTCTTAATATTTTATATATGTATCATAGCGATAAGTTATTTAATATTTATATAACCTGAAATACCTAAAATACCTAAAAAACCTAAAATACCTGGTAGTCAAGCAACAAGTGATGTGGAATGTATGCACGAATAACATGTAAGATGCATACCAAGACATTAAGAAATTAGCACAATTTTCTCAAGAGTGCACCGTAAATTATTGTTGTTTATTGCATATTATTGGAGTAACAATGCTTAATCATGGACAACTCTATTTTGAAGATAATATCTGTATTAAGTATATTCTGACATTACAGAAAACATTAAAGAAATTTTGGAGTATTAAATTTAATGTTAGTTTGCAAGAAAGGGTTCTCCTGTCCCCTTTATTTACCGAGCGTACTCCGTGCTTATTACAGCTAAAGGTACGCTAGCGCTAGCTGAAAGTTGTTGCCTCCAATATGATAATTAATATGGAGTTAATCGCTGCGGCGTATGCTAATGTTGTGGCCAGCGGCGGCCGGCGTTTTGTCATATTTAAATTCGAACTAGATAACGCCCTTGATATCATCAATAATTACGCAGTTTGTCTCCCGTGAACAAACACGGCGCGGCTGGAAGGCGACTAGCGGGCGATTGCGATCACTGGGGCCATGCCTTATAATTACTGTTAGAATGCGTTTGGCAAGGAAACTTTAAATAGTTTGCATACTTATTTCGCAGATTTAAATTTTAAATGACATATTTGGTGCCTACGTTAAGGAACGGGCATGGCTTTAATACATTTAAAAAAAAAATGTTAAAAAGGGGAATCCTTAGTTGTTTTCAATCCACCTGGTCACTAATAAGCAATACATTCGGTGAATAGTGCAATATTATCCAAAAATTTTATTAAATATTGCTGATCGTTAAAAGAACTTCTCAAAGATCAAACCGTATTTTTGAAACAGCATTCTTCTTCTTCGTAGTATCAATCCGGCGATTAAGCTTGCAGCAACAAAATCTTGCATCTCGTTCTCCACTCTTCTCGGTCCTCTGGCAACCCTCTTAAGGTCAGCATAAGAGCTACAACTAATGTCCTCGAACACTTGCCTTGGTTGTTTTGTCTCGAGCAGTCCGCAACCGGATATTCGATTGAGGGACAACGGAAAATTTTACTTGAGATGCGATCATTTTTGCTGATACATGGGATGTCTTTTGGACCTTTAATGTGGTATTTTCCCCTTTATTTCCACATCCTAATGCAGTTGATTATAAAGGTTCATCCGCCTTTGAAGAAAATTTACCACCTTCAGGACAATAGAGTGCCCTAACCAGCTTGACCTTATGAGGTAAGCTGGGTGTTGGCTTATTCCGGCCAACATTCGGTCATCTGTATTGGCCGACTGATGTTGTCGTATACCCTCCACCACGAGAAGGAGATGGATCAGGATTTTCTTTTCATCGAACCTGTGACCTTAAGGCATTTCGCAGAGTCCTCCAGTACTTTTAGAGGGCAGCATTATTATGGTGTTTACTTAAGAGAAAAGTGGTGTTTTATAATTCATTCGTACATCTCAGTAGCTATTGCCTTATTTAGTTGTAAATTCAATAATACGAGTGTGTTTCTCTTTTAACTCTATAACACCATTTGCAGCACATGATAGCCAATTATTCAAGCCAATCAGTCTGATATCTACCATTCTCTTGTTTATTTATTTAACGGAAGCGATGTTTTAATATTAATTTAACAGATGGGATAAATTTTACTAATAAAGTTGTATTATATTACATTGAAAATAAATCTATATAGAGTACACAAATATTTTAAAAATAAAATATTAATTTAATGTCCACGATAAAGATGGAGTAGGATATGAGAAAGGTATCAAATATAGCTGGACGTCCATTCAGAAGCGTCATTATAGTTAAGCTTAACGAGACCTATAAAATCTCAGAGGTACCTGCTGGAATATATCTGGAACGTGTAGCTTGAAGTCTTGTCACACTCACCTTATCCCAAAAGTCGTCAAATACAATTTAAGCATACAAGTCTTGTAGGATAAGAAGACAAGAACATATACTTGAAGAAAAGTCATATACTTAAGGTACCGTTTCCTAGTGAAGCAAATTGCATAAAAAAATATGGCTTATATATTCCATCAGTCATTAGCCAAAAAAATAATATTTTATTACCATAATTGCATACTATGACAATCTAAAAATATACAATTTGATTCATATTTATTTTTAAGGATTCATATTTCGGAGTCATCAAATCAGAATCAAAAAATTTATCCAGTTTCACCAAGTATTGTCAGTAACCTTAATGTGTTCAATGGGTTATTTTAATTGAAATGATATTATGATATTCATGTTATACTCATACATATAATGTGTTATTATGACTTAAAATTATTTATCATTTATTTTTAGTATCTGTTTATTTTATGTCATCGTTATCATCATATCCGCTATCCTAACTAGAGCATATTGTTGCTATCCCATGTTTCTGCTTCTCGCAGCTTATACTCGTATATGTGCGCATGATTATGAAAGTGGTTAGAGTCATGTTTCATTCGTTCTGAGATATTTAAAGGTTTGTGTTTTGATGTTGGTTGAAAACCAATGAAAGTGACAACTTCATGTTCCATAAAATGATATATTTAGATTTTTTAAATTCGAGTTGGATGAAGATTATATTAATTCAAAACAATGTGAATTAAAATAAATGTTTTTTTTTTAATTTATTGACTTGCACCACTTTCATAATTATGGGCACATATGTACTTTATAATAATGATAATGATAACATCTTTGTGTAAAAGCTTAATGGGTGGATAACATAATAAATACACACAGCTTTCTCAAAATCATTTGTTAAAATATCTATCAAATACTTATCGAATAACACTTGTTTGTAAAGCAAAGAAAAATAAAGAAGTCCCTCTACCTTAAACGGTTCGGTAAGATATTAATAAAGTTGGGCGCCACATGTGGTTGAGCTCCCTGCCTTGGTTGGCTGAGGATGACAGCTTACGTAACCGTATGTGAACCGGAACGGAACCATAAATCTCCGGTTTGTCGGCGGGCGCTGGCCCCGCCCCGCGTGATTGATGCCCCTCGACGGGGTGACAGATTTTTTTTAAGCCAAGAAAACCCGACGCCAGCTCTGTAATTCCACCGCATAAAAACCGTAACTGTACCTCGCACAAAAAAATAACGAATCCCTCAAGATCAGTGGTTCTTCAATGTATAAATAAATTTCAGTATGAATATTTTAATTTCGCAAGTTTAGGAATTGTGGCTTATTATTAATTGTGGCTTATATTGTGGGTTGAACTGTGTGCGGCGAATTTCTTCCAGGCAACAAAATTAATGTTTAGACTTTAAAATTAAAACAATTAAAAAATATATATATATAACCACTTGGTATACAGTTTATTGTCTACTAGTTTCGGTAGCACCCTCTACGATCTTCAGGACAACTCTTAGTCTTAGACTTTATATCAATTTCTAGTCAGAATTTAAATAATCTTTTGGTCAAAATAAAAAATAAATTATTTTGTTTTATTTAAGACAGTTAGGTTAGGTTAGGTTAGGTTAGGTTAGGTTTGGTTGAGTTGGATTAAAATAACTATTTAAGATATGTTAAATAATGCAATTGAAGAATAATTGTATTAATTCTGACCTGAAAAAAGAGCATTTAATCTATCCGATATTTCGACCGCCATTGCTGGGATCATCCTCGGGGCTGACGATTTTGTAATGAGTTGGTGTATTTGATGATAAATGCTCCTTTAAGTGAATGCAAAGAATAAAAAAAATACTAAAATCATTTTTTTTACAACTTACCTTTTTCACTCAATTTTGTTAATCTTGATTTCTTATCGCATCGGAATACCGTTGACTATATTTGGAAGTTTTTGTTGGATTTAATCAAGACTAAGGATCTGGTGGCTAGCAAATACCCCAGGACATTATATTAGGATTTTAAGGAATTAACAATATTTAACTTTTTTATACTATACCTTACTATATTTTACTTTAGCTCCAAGTGTATTTTAGCTCCAAGACAATAATCATTAGGACAAAAGGTAGACTGTTTTTGCTTTATTTGATTATTATTAACCTATGAATTATTTTATGGTTATAATAAAACACTAGAATATTGACATCAGCATGATGTAGTCCTTGCTCACTGTTACCGAAAATCTCGATAATCGACAATCTTTCCTCTTGTATTTTTGTCGCTTGCCATACTTTTATGTATGTGGCCACATTGGGGCAAGTTACATAGTTTTGCTACCAGGCGGTGCTGGTGAACGAGCGCGCGCCGCGGAAGTGTGGACACAGGCAGTGGGTATCGACTCTTCGGCGAGGTAATGTCCGTGTTGCGGCCGCGGGCATGTCATACCGCGTGATCAGAAAGCTTGTAATGTTTTTATCGTGAAAATATAATCTGTGCTTCTACAAGAAAGTCTTTGTCTGCTGTCTTGCTCCTCATCCTGCCCTCGCGACTTAATAACGCCCCTATTTTTTAGAGGAGGATGTTAATATATATTTCCACACGAGAACTTGAATAAACTTGTCGTTTTACTTCATGTGTTAACATAAAATATATTTAACACAGTTTAGAGTGACTGTGGCTTAGAGAAAGATAAAATGACGAGGAAAGTTTAAATCCGCTGGCTTGAGCACGTGGAATATAATTTATGGTCTATTGGTATTAATGAACGTTGTCCTACCTTTGGCGTGTCACAAAATATTTGAGCCCATACTTTGTCACGCTTGAGTGGGGGTCATCCCGTATTGAGGGGAGCATACCGATAACGGTCCCGACCACAGGGAAAAGACAACCTCTGTGCCTGTTACCATAGATATGTGAGAATCGATGAAAAATATAAGAGTATTCTAAAGAAAACTTAATGGGGCTTGTTGAAGCACGGAAATAAAAGTTATTTTGGAAATATTTCGCGTCATTGTAATTTTAGGGCGAAGGCGGCAATTTATTGTTAAAAATACTTTTCACGTTTGATGGAATTCTGAGCGCCAGCTTGTATTGAATTGATATAACGATGCTAAATATTGAATTGTGGATACAAATTCTAGAAATACGTTCTAATAAACAGCATCGACTGTTGTTGTTGTTGTGAGAGTATAATGATGTATCTCGAGCCTAAGGTGACAATAATACTTAAAATGTATAAATTGAAATAGATTGTGAAATCGGAGTAAAGAAAATTTTAAATTATGTCTTTTTATATTTAAGTAGCTACTATCACATCCTCCTTTTATATATGTAGCTTATAGTAAATAGTTCCTTTTTTAATATTTCACTAAAAAAAAAAGTAGGAACATGCTTAAAGTAATAACACGAAGGAGTCCTAGAAAACACACACATGAGATTTTTGTGATTTTTGCAGGTTTGCAGGTTTCTTCATTCTTACTTGTCATGTAACATATCAACACTGTACACGCCTGTATATGACGGAAAGCAAATTTCCTTCACTGCGCTTATAGAAGCTTCACTGCAATAAGCAATCAGTCGGTTGCTATGATCTCCTTGAATGCGTTCTTACAAAAAAAACTTTTCTGCGTGTGTTGTGTGTAAGGTGGGATTGTCGGCCGCGAGCATGTGATGTGGCATTCTTTGTTTTACGGAGTCATTCCGTTTGCTTCGACTTTAAGGTCATCGTTATTAGTAATTAATGCGGGGTGAATTTTTAATAGGGCCAGAGGAAGGGCGTGAGAGCCGCGGATCGCTCAAAAAACCGGTTAACCGCACCATAAAAAATATTACTACAAACTCCAACTAACCGATAAACCGTGCTGGCGTGAGACCGATGCTCCCGACAGTAAAAATACCCGTATTAGTAGCCTATAAATTACGATAGTTCTAAATTAAATCATCATCCTCATCTTTCTATATTCGCTCAATGGCCGTGGAACATACTCGTCTCAGATGCTATAGTTTCTGACGGGCCGTGTCAGCTTTGTGGCTCCGCCGAGTACATATTATTTGTAGTTCCAGGATGGCAGGATCCTGCAGGACTGAAGATACGACTGCTGTAGATAATGCTATCCTGCAGCATCTGGAAAACGTGTCCCAATCAATGACACCTTCGTTTCTTGGACGAGTGTATGATTGAAGGCTGCCAAGCCTGCTTCCTTTCGTTCTTATCAAATTCAATCGAACGTAAATATAATTGATTGATTAAATAAAATTAATTGATTGAATCTTAATAAATATACATACAGCTTACAACAAGCGCCATCTATAAAGCAATGCGTATCAATGATACAATACGAGCTAATTACTCGTGTCAGGTGATTTATTTTTTCTCCGATTGATTCATAAGAGACAATGTCATACAAAATATTTGCTGTGAATTTGTATGTACGTATTAATTTTCAAACCTACGTATTTTCGATATCCTGTGCAGGTACAAGTCTGGATTTTCTGGAATATGTACCAGGATTTGCAGCTTAATAAAATAATGTGAGCAATACAGTCGCTGTTTTGGAGACGCATTTATGGTTATTAAGATTATCTGACATTTATTTCTAGTAAATTTAAAGTGAATATTGGCATCAGTCAACTTAATTAAACTCGATTATAGCTGTGTAGGTTTTCCCTCAATTTTTCTGTAAATGAACTTTGTAACTGTAACTTAGATGATTCCTGAATTCCTTGCACTATTTTTAGATTATTTTGTTTAATATATATTTTAAGTATTATAAATAAATAAAAATAAAAATGTATTGGAATTATGAAGTATTTGCATCTTATAAAAAAAGATGATAAAAAATATATTAGATAGATGCTAAAATCAGCTTTAAGTGCTCCGGATTGCTAAAACCTAAATGCTTCAAAATGCTAAAAATAAAAAAAAAAATGCTTAAAATACAGGTCTCTTAAAATAATATTCAAATATAGAAGCTACTTGTTAAACCAGACTGTAGTTATTAAGTATGAATGGAGAAACTGTTATAATATGTAAAATTCTAAAGAACGTAAGTGTAATAATATTTATTTAATTATATTACATAATATATCAATCTTTGTTCTAATTGTAATATTTCCAAAGTATACAATATAATAAATTTCCTGCCAAGAGATCCAAATAGTAAAAACTAATGAAAGACTATCAATAAATGTGCGATGCGTGATGTACCGCTCAGAGCAGGGATGGTAGAGTCATATTTTACCGAGGCCTATTAATATTATGTTAATTGTTTTTCTCGGCCAGGGCTTTCTCGGGTCTAAGTGAATGGGCTGGGGGCGCCTAGGGCCGCGACTGATTTATGGCCCCGATTTGCATGCGAGGGCCACTCTCGGGTGTTTGTTTAACCGCGATGACTACCCCTGCTTAGGGGCCTGAACTTCCTTGTGTTTTATTTTATGTTTTGTTGGACATGTAATTCATTTTCATTTATTTTTATTTCACGTGAATAAAGAGTGCCCCGATAACGAGAGACTAGTTAGAAATTCATTTGCAAACAAAATGTATGGATACAATCCAAAAAGATATTGCTTATACTTTTGGAATTAATTTTAAAATCTATTTTAGATACTTAATTATTTATTAATTAACATGTTTCACATTGAGCAAATGTAAATTATCATCTGTAATCTATAGATGACTGTTTCTGTGTTTTTCTTTCATACAATTTAATTTTTTTCATAAAATTTAACACTATTAATCCTCACAAGCTTGCATGGCTCCATGCTTATAAAGATGTGAAACACTTTGTTCTAGAAATACATTATAACAAATCACTAAGCTCACAACGGGTTAGTCAGTGTTAAACTAAAAAAGATATTTAAATGTGAAATATTATTGTATTATAAATTATTTTATTCTAGCTCTAAGAGCTTTGGTTCTCGTCGAGCTTTGGTTCACCGAGTACAATAGTGTACTACTACTTTCTAGAACGGCAAGATCCCGGAGGCTAAAGAAAAGGCAGCTAAGTTTAAGCTAGGTTCCTACCTATTCCTATTAGTATGGATGTATGTTTTTCACAATTTCTACAATTCGTTATTCCTTACAAAATCAAACCATCGTACACTTAGTATTCTCAGCAAGCATCTGTTTTCAAAGCTTGTTATGAGGCTGCGTTGGCTTTTGTGCAAGCTGCTGCATAATTTTATAACTGTGATTGTAACCCAATTCGCATTGATATGCCATTTTGTGGTTTTATCATTGGTTAGGTGTCATAGTAACAAGACAAGACTAGTCAATGAGATATGTCAAGCATGTTAGACAATTGTGTGAACTAGTCACGATGCTGTCATATAGAAATCAATAAGGTCGAACAGGGGAATGACGTGGCGAAGTAAATTATAACGTCAACGCTTGTAATGTCAGAGATCAAATGTCAAATCTTAACGACGCGAAATATCGCCAGGTGTATCGCAAATATAAATGACTGCCATTAACACCAGAAATACACATATTCTCATCATAGTCGCTGGCGCAAATACAAAACATAAATAATTAATCATGATTTTATAACTACTCATTTGATGGAGTATATGGTTTCTACAAAATGGTGACAGAGTTCTGACAGCCGCTGTGGTCCAAGGCTGATAACAAAAAATATATATTATTTTTGTATACATATAACGTTACAGCATACTTTATTAACTGCTTTGAATACCGAACCGTTTTTGTTATATCTCTGTCGCCTTACAACACTGTTGTCATCTGTTACATAATCCTCATACATCTATTACATAATTTAGGGTTCATCGAATCCAAAGATCAATTTAATGCTGTTTTTTCAAAATGTATGTATATTTCCACAAGACTGGGTCGCGTGACGTTAAGAGTCGAGTGCTTGAGATTCATTGTTCTTATTGAAACAATTAAATGGTACTAAAAATATCAATCCAGAAGTGTATATTTTCATTTCTGAATGTTTTTTCAAATGCTGAATTTAAATGCCAACTATGAATTTTTGACAAATCTGTGTTCTAAGAAAACTGCAATATATATTTTTGAAAAATATTTACATATTTTTTACATTTACAAAAAAATTGTGGCAGATTTTTCGTTAATGACTTTTGTTAGGTTTGTTATATATGAACAATAATATTTAATAAAGTTATACAGACATTGAAATGCTCATTAAGGATACGTTTGAGATCTAATATTGCTAATGAAATATTATTTTTATACAAAAAACAGCGCCAAATATTATTTTTAATTTATCTGAACAAAAAAAAAAAAATATTCTTGTGTTCCATCATTTTTGATGAAAGATTCTCTTTTTGAATGAAAATGAAGCGCAGTATGATTTTGCTATCATTTCTCTATTTGTTTACAAATTTAATGTCCGTGAACATGGCGAGCACAATCTCAAAGTATATAATCGTCCATAGAGGTGCTTAACCAGTTTCCAGCCAAGATGCCTGCTCCAGATGGAAGATGCAGTGGTGGGTCGATGCACGACGCGCTGAGAAGCGAGTCGCTGGGGTAAACTCTATATTGATGGCGCTGGCCCTAACAATAGAATCGTTTGTTTGTATATCGAGTACGAATTAATGGCCTCAAAAGCGCAAGGCATACCCTCTAGGCGACGGAACAATAAAAAATGCAGGCAAGCCATTAAGAACAATAAAATCAAATAAGCAACACAAAAAGCGAGCAATTAATCGAACCGCATTTAAATAAGCGGGCGGTCGGTAACTCTTATATTTCATTGAACTTATAAACGAGCAAGTAATTTAACTTTTTTAAATTTAGTGGCAGACACGTTTGAAACACATGCAAGAGTATATCAGCAAAAAGTTTTGATGCTCTAATGATGATTTGATTATTTATGATTTTTTATCTTGAACAGAATTTCAAAGTTAAGAATCTATATTACGAGTAATTTACATGAGTGAATGAGACATGTGTTAACGTACTAGTGTATCGGAACAAAGATCGACAAAGACACAATTAATAAAAAAACAGACTTATTTACAAAATAATTTATCAGTTATCGCTTATTTAACCCGAACCCTTCCTTGTGTTGGGTGAGGGTTTGCATTCATTGACTGACAATTTTTACAGTTTGGGAACTTTATCAAACAATCTTTCTCGCTGTATATGAATATTGTCATCTCATTGTAGCCAGTGGTCGGCCTTATATGTTTTTGGTAGCCACTATATAAATTAAAAAATGCTATCAACAAGTCGAATCAAGGAGAAAATCAATGAATCGGAAGACGATTGCCAAAAAACGAGAAAAAAAATGAAGACGATTCACAAAAAGTCGAAAGACAGATTTAGTTAAATCGTTCAGCGTTATGTCACCAAAATCTAGACCAAAAAAGGCTGTCCAGTTAGATCAGTGCACGATAACATTATGTACGACAAGTATTTTCATCAGAGACTTGGTTCCCCGAATAATCATGATTGATTGGTGCCCATTACCCGGCGAACATGTGTGTGGCGCGGAGAGGGTCACAGCGGACCGTCCATTTGGCCGCTCGAGCTCTCGCCCGCGGCAGGGAACTATCTTGATTTCTGCTTCATTATTAATAGTTTTATTTCAGTCCCGTCAGCAGTATAACAAGGAAATGTGTTTTAGGAATATTACGGAGTAAGTTATCACCCAATCGCCTTGACTTCAGCTCCAATGAAGCGAGCCTAACCCTTATATTGATACTGCGTCCATAAACTTTAAATATTTTGTTTTCACTGCACCTTTTTATTTTTATTGACCGTATGTATGCATCTGCTCCGTGTTGAAAAATGAATTACACTAGATCTTTAATATTTAAAAAAAATATAAATACACTTACTATTCACTTTTATTTTAGTAATAAGTATTACAGTGTATTCTAAATTAGCACTGCTATTTATTTAAAATATTTACTTCATTTGTAAAACGAAACAATTATTGAAGAAGTTCTTTGCCTAAAAATAAATTGACTCATTTATTAAGCTAAATAAATAAACATATACGAGTACAACGTTCCTGAAAGATAATCTCTTCGAGGACTCTCATGGTGCCTTCTAGGCATGGCAGATACGTCTCTACAAGTGTATCGATGCAAGGGTAGAGTATTTATAAGAGTTGTATGAATTTAAACAGGTTCGATTAACAAATATATTTTTTCCACTAAGTGCACATTATTTTAGAAATTCAAAAGTATGCATCAACTAAGCAGTGGTCGACACATGAAATATTTATGTAATGCAGATTGTGATGGCTGCGTGCTCCAAAAATACACCATATTTGAAAAATTATCATAATCATAAAAGCTCAATCAACAAATATTAAATAATAATTTAAATGGTTGTAGGGTTAAAAGTACAGATGTGGATTAAGGTATTTTAGCTTTATATAAGCCAAAAGTAAAACCTATTTTTAACTACGTCTGTCTCATCGTAAAATTTAGATCTTTGTTTATTTCCTCAATATATTGTAATTTTATAAAAATATATACACTTATAATTATTACACTTATTTATTTACTTGTAAGAATGCCTTCAAAGAGTGATCAAGAGCTTGATAAGCAGATTATAATGGTAGTCCTGTGACACTTAAATTGGTCAGTCCATTTGCTAGGCGTTCTTCCTCTGCATCACGGATTGTTAATTTTGCCAGTTATCGTAAGCATTTCCACATTATTGCTCTTTGCAGTATATGGCGGTAGAAATGCAGAAAAAATGAAGACACGTTGTTAAAATTCGACGATTATAAATTTTATTTTTTTAGAGCCTTGACTGTCGGACCTGGAAATCCCTAAACAGATTAAGAACCGGAGTTGGTAGAACAAAGGACAACCTCGAGCGGTGGGGAATGCTTCGGCAGGGAGAGACACTACTGTGCGACTGTGGAGACCTGCAGACCGCCTCACACCTAAGATGCTGCTCCGTGTGCCCAACAAGTTGCACATCTCAGGACCTAATGCTGGGCAACACACGAGCTATCGATGTTGCGAGATATTGGGAAAAAATAATTTGACGTCGCTGACACGAAGAAGATAGATTTTATTCAATGTTTCAGAGTATTATACTACTTCTGATAAAATTGTTTGAAAATAAAATAAATAAATCAAGAGAAGCCTAGCTTGGGCTCTGACTTAGATGATGGATCACTGATGGGTCGTCAAACCTACCCGTGTAAAGTCAACACTCACAGAGAAGAATGTACAATCCAGGAATTGATCTGGCGACCTTTATGTCAAGCAGTCATAACAAATATTAAAAAAAAAATCTGGCCTAGAAAAGATTTGTCATCAGATTGTTTCACTCTATTCATTTTTTAGACGATGAGATGTAAAGCGTATTCGTTGCTACGTGTATACTATATACAAGAAAATAATCACCAAATGAGCATATATCCCAACTATGAGACCCGAATTTATATATAATGGATTAGATTTTAATTGTGCATAAGAACTGTGATTTTCTTCACTTGTGATGCAAATGAATAATGCTTTGATTCTTAAATGACAATAATTATCATTAGAACTTAAGCTACAACAGTGATTTATTTAAAAAAAAATGACTAATAAATAAAACCTAATGGTTTTAAGTTAAATTATTTTTAAACTCTCCAACGGTGGTAAAAAACGCGATGAAAATTGTATGCTACTTGTGACATTTAGATTATTTTATAAAATATTTAAAAGTTTCAAAATTATAAAAATCCATAAGTTGTCACACGTCATCTCGGTACCCAAAGATACACTTGAACATATATGGTTCCTGACATGCTTCACTACAGATCCTAGAAACTTGAAAATATGTAAGCTGTATTACCCGAGGTATACTTGGTCGTTTTTAAATCGTCATTTCATAGAGTATCGATGTCGATTTTGTTAGACTATTTAGTCCGAAAAGGGCGACGCTACGCACCAGCGATATCTGTGTAGTAAAGAGGTCAGGTTTCAAGTACGTTCTACGTTAAATGTTGCTTATTATATTTGGTGATCGAACGAAAACCGTGATTGTTATTCATTGAATAAAAAATATTTTAATTATACTAGTCTACATTATTTTCGATTGCTGACCGCTGTCTTCGGTTAATATATTTTACAACATACAATATTTATTTATCGCGCGGAGGTGGATTTTTTTAATACTCTCCGTTCCCCTCTCTCTCGCGAGTCTCTGCTCTTTTTATATTGTTATTATTTATTAATATAATACCCACGTAAGTTATGGGATAAAGATATTTATAGTTTTCGGAATGATTAGTGGGGCCCTCGACGCGTTCTTCAAAATCGATTTGTAATACCTGTGTGTTGCGGGCGGGTGTCTAGAGCCGGCCGGCCGCGGGCCGTTTGTTTAACTTCGCCCTATATCATATTCACACAATATGCAAAACAGCCTTGATGTGCTTAAACCGCACTAAGCACGAATTAAACAACCTCAGTGTTCATGATCTCTTTTAACTTTAATAGAAATATGTACATTTTATTCTTCTTCATTTCAGCAAACTTCACAAAATATTTAGTTTTGAGTTGGTTTATTGAGATTATCTTTTTTTTACGAACGTTATTGATTTCTATCTCCATGGCAACTACATACTCAAGTTTCATTCCGGAGATATAAATCAATAACGCTCGTATAAAAAAGATAATCTGAATAAACCAACTCAAAACTAAATAAATCATCAATCCTGAAGAAGACCCCTGCAATGGCGGTCGAAATATTTGTTGAAGAAAGTTCGCCACACACGGCTAAACTCAAAAGCCAAAATATTAAATCTGGCCGTGTAAACCTAAGAAGTTATTTCACAAAATATCTTCACTGTTATATCATTCTCCAACAGTTTATTTTATACTCTTATTTTAGACTCCGGTAAACTGGATTTCCACGTTTTCCATTATTTTCTTATATGAAGAATAATGTTGAGAATGCCTTGTTATATGGTAATGATATACATACAATCTGCTAAATAAAAAGTAAAATACAGTTTAATATTTTTTTATTTTTAAATAAAAATATGTTTACTCGTACAATTATGACTATGAAGTTTCGTCAATAATTGTCACTTGTTAAAGTTATGAAGACTACATTTTTCCGTAGTTGTTCAGTAATCTGTGACTTTATGGAATGTTCATAAGCCAGAATAATACTTAAAATATATCTAGTATATTTGTACATTTTGTATTTCATATAGCACAAAATTAAGTAAATACTTTGAATTTAGTTGGAGTAAAGCCAGTTAAAATTCTTCATTACGAAAAAAACCTATGTCATCATCAGCCTGTATTCATTAGTTCATCCACCGTTGAATGTAGACCTCTCCAACCTCTTCGATCTTCCGCTTTTTGCATCCAGGCTACTCCTGATATTCTTCTGATGTCGTCAGTATTTCTAAAACCTAAGTATTCGGAGAATATTAAAATTTAAAATTGGCATAGTGAAATAGATCTGGCAACTGAGAGATCTTCGTATTAGCAAATTGTGTTGGCTGAAGTAAAAAAAATTTTTTAAAAATTCGCAAGTCTAGAGAATTATTGTTTCCAGTCTCCTTTAAAATTCACTTGTTGGTGATACGAGATTGCTAAATCATTTTGTTGCGATGTTCATATTGAATAATAAAATTGGTTTTTTTGTATGTAAAAAAAGGTACTAAAAATAAATGTATGAGCAATACTTCAATATTACTGATGTTATTTACGTAGGTAATATGTGTGGGGTTTATTCTGTATTGGCCGTACGTAACCCATAGGCTACACAGGCAACTGTGAAGAGCAAGAATTGATATGGAGGAGATTTAATACGATCTTAAATGAAATGCATGGATCTTCTGAGCTTTCAGACTCTTTAAAATATTTTCAATTCTGCTGACTTAATAAAATATTGTAGATAATTTTAGAATTCCTCCACACTATAAGCATTGTATTGTCTCCTTTAAATGTACCCAACATGTATGACAGATTGATTATCAAGGCATATTATTGTTTTATACATACTTCATATCAACAGAGTAATGAAAGCAATCATTTGATACTAAGTAGAGTTTGTGTTATGTGATAAAATGACCGTCGGTCCAAAAGCAACTTCTAGATCTAGAATGTAATGGAATTTACATCCGTCTTTTTATGTAATTTTAAAGATCTACTACTAAATATTCTAGGGATCGATTTAATATCCGTTAGATTAAAATATGTGAGCATACCAAATTTTTGTTGTTAATGTTCAGAGATTCGATTAGGCGTCCGACCACAATAATTGTTTTTTTTTTTTTTGACGTTAAAATTTGGACTTTTAGACTTCTTCGCCGAAGGTCGCCGCGAATACAGAGAATGCATGGTAGTTGGGCTCCGTAGATATGAGATCGATATATCCAACCGGTCCAGACTTCTGTTGGATTACGCTAAAGAGCCTTTGCCTCGCTAAATGTAATATTGGACAATGCCACAGAACGTGTTCAGCGTCCTGCAAGGGGCTGCCGCATGGGCAGTCTGGACTATCAACGAGGCTAAACTTGAAAAGCTTAGCCTTAAAATTGCCGTGCCCAGTCATGAATTGACTAGTCCAGTGGTTTGGAATAAGCCACAGCATCTCCATTCTATCGAGGACAGAAGGAAAGAAGGAATATGTGTGTCTACCCTTGAGCGAGGTCGACCATCTGCTCTGCCATGCTGCGAGCGCCGCCAGTCTTACTTCTTTTTCGGTTTCTTTCGTGATCTTACCCTGCGGAGGATTGAGACAAGTGCCCCCGACCTCCGCAGAGAAGCCACGTCTAAGCATCGACATAGCGGCGCTCACCTGCACTTGCAGATCCAACGGCAGCACTCCCGCAAGGATAATCAATGACTCGGTGGCAGAGGATCGATAGGCTGTCGATCGATACGTTAATTGATCAATGAATTTAAAGAAGTAAAACCACTAAGTTGAACTCTTAATAACTTAAATATGACAAACCAAAAAGTTTCTGCGTTCTACGAGTATGATTAATATGTTTGTTAACAAGGTACAAAGTATTATCTAATATTGATATTCCAGACGATGATTTAACATTCTTGCTTATTGTATCTCTCTATGATCCTCTTTAAGTCCTCTTGACTATCCCGCAAGATAGCTCTAATATTGATTAATTCTGATTATTCCAGAGCATGGTGTAATATCCTTGCCCGTGTATCCCTCCATGTCCTGGCTATCCCGCAAGAAAGCCTGCACTAATATATCGCCGTACACACGTTCTCTCACCTTTGGGATTTTTTCTGGACTGCGGCCATCATTCATCGGCCGTTGAAAACCAATTTGGCCGGTGCACCCAAATGTTATGTGGGTTTTTCGAATTATCAACTCACTTATTTATTTGCTTTCGTTAAAAATAATACAGCTATAGGCAGTTCTAAAATAAATGTATTTATTTTTCATGATATAAAACTTCGCCTTACAGTACTTAAAAGGCGCATCATGGAATACTTTTTGACCACAATTGTCCAACCAAATTATATTTTTTTTTAGGTTTAAATAATCAGTAGACTTCATGAGTAGTTCTTAGTACGTATTATAACTTAACTAATCATTATCACTATGTCCGCTCCTATAACTGGACATAGTATTGAGTTTTCATCATTGAGTTTTTAAGTCTAGGTTAAATTTCTGCCTCTTCTGCCGCAAGGTATGTTGTGATCGATTACCGCAAGGTGTCGATTTTCCCAACATACGAACGTTGTGAACTTACGTCACAAAGCTCGCTCCTCATCTCATCCCATGTCAGCTCTGCCTCTCGCAGCACCGCCAATTACATTCTATGTATAGTTCTCGATGGCCTTCCAGGACGGCGCAAGCCCGGGGGCTTGAAGAAAAACAGCTGTAATTTAAATAAAAAATATATGTTGATATAATGTTGTAATATAATACGTGTTTGTTTTACCAACATGTTACTTATATTAAAATTTCCCTAATTGAAGAAGAATTATTATTGCATATCTTCTTTAAGAGTATTATATATACTAAATTCCCTTTTACTAAGAGAAGAACGACTTCACGTCACCGGGATCGTTATTAGGACACGTGGTGGACGTATGAGGAGCAGATGAACAACATACATCTAACAAGCACATTGGATATATTCCAGTTAAAAATTTACAAACTGGTATTCGGCTCAGGCCACGCACAATCAACTATCTACCTCCGTTGAGAGCCGAGGCGAACTGAGACGGGGCGCTTTGTAACGCCGCAGCGCCATTATATCGCCTGTCGGCCCTTTGACGAATTATCTTGTGTCAAAACAACCGAAATTGCGACACATGTCCGACGAGCGAACTAAAATAAGAGACAAAAGATTGTATATCGAGGTTTTCGGTACCAGTGAGCAAGGGCTATATCATGAAGTCAATAGCAAAAAAACAAAAAAATCTTGTAAGGAAAAAATAAATCAAACGAAACATGCTGTATGAGCTTTTTAGAGGCGCGCTTAAATAGATTATTTTTCCGAGCAATAAATTCTCTTCCCCATAGATCCGCCGGTGGGGTCAAGTGAATACCGGAAATAAAAAAGGTCGTAAGTGTCAAAAATTATGTCAATTGATTTTCATTGTATTTACCTTTTATGCGACACAAAAATTAAATGTGTGTAAAAATATATATTTCTTATTTTGGCACTTATGCCTTTTTTATATCCGGTATTAAAGTAGTGTGGTTGTGTGCTTTTACCGAGTTGACAGATTTGTGCCTGGCCGCGTTATTTAGGGTCTTTAGCGCCGACAGGTGTATACCCCTCCAATAGCGCGATCCCATAATTATTTTATAATAAGGGTGCGAGCGGGAGAGTGTAATATCTCACGTAGATTTTGTGCATGCGTCTCTCTCTCGTCGATGAATAAATAAATAATTATTCAATACTCGATAAATATATTTTGTGATTAAGGAATGGAACCAGTCAACACGTATTCAAATGAAATATAGTTACATTTACGAATATATGTATGACCATTTTTAAAAGCTCGACAATCTTGCCGTTCATATCGCTCGTATGTGAAGCCTTTAATCTTACTGTTTTCCTACGTTTTTTTAAGTATTAACCTTTAAACGCCCAGCGGTTTCCTTACGGGACCACAGATTTCCGTCGTTTACCCTACAGTCCCATACAAGAGTAATAATAATTCATTTCACAATCGGATTACATTAATTTGTAATAATAGTATTAAAATAAGTTCATGAAAGAATCTATTATGCGACGAAACATTACAAACATTGGCCTGCTGGGGCATTGAATGACGCAAATCTCCGGTCCCTTACGGCAGAACTCCGTAACCGGTGTGCCGCGGAACACTGGTGTGCCGTAAGCCGATATAGGTGTGCCGCGATCAAATAAGGCAATATTATACATAAATAATTTTACAACGGTCCTCAAGCTCCCAGAGCCTATCGCCTATTTATGTAGACATACAACGAGGTACTTGCTTTATTAAGTTCTAAATGAACTTAAAGAAAATGAAATTGATCAAATTAATATCTATTTTTGGCTTTTGGTGTGCCGCGGTATTCAAGTTGAGAACTTTGGTGTGCCGTAGAATCCAAAGAAGTACTTTGGTGTGCCGTATATGAGAAAAGGTTGCGGAGCTCTGCCTTACGGGACCGCTGGACGGATAAAGGTTAAAATTTAAAACGTTGTAATTATTTTATTTTATTGTCGTAGGAGATGATTCACTTTTCATCGATGAAATGTATTATCTAATGGTCCACTGCCGTACATGTTCATGCAACGATTCCGTATCCGCTCGCTAGGTAGAGCATATGGTCGTCACAAACTCATTCTCAACGTTATGTCGTCATGATTCCTGTCTCATGTCATTTAAATATGACTCTCAAAGAACCACCGAGTACACTATTAGCATAATACCAGGACCTGAAAAAATGGATGTTGCTTATGCTTTCCTATGGCATCTTTATTTTAGAAAACTCATTCCAATCAACTCCATCTTAGTCTTTTATTCGACTGTAGGATGAAAGACTTTCTAACCTCTTTATTCATTACTAAGTCCAACCATCGTACACAGTATTCTAAGCAAGAACTTGTTCTCAAAACACTTACGGTTTGATTGCCTTTTGGTGAAGTGCCACGATTTGGAGTCATATAGAAAAATGGGGGTAGAACAAGCGATGGATTATCAGTATTCGTATTGAATGAGTGTAGCTGCGTATCCCGATATTGTGTATTGAGTTAAAGGATGTTCTTGCATTCCAAATGCAGAAGCGAGATCCTTATGCAGAACACCGCTTTCAGTGACTTGTACGCCAAACTCTAGACCATCTCAATGGTTAGGCTAGTAATTGCCTTATGTGTATTTAAGCATCGACAGTTGCTTAACAACTGAGACTTTTTTACATCAATTTTCATGACCGGTCGTAGAGATTATATTTTATATTTTGGTTTGAATATTACAACGTTTTTTTTATAAAGTTACAGTTTTTTTTCATTAGATGCTTAGCAGAAAGCTATTTATTGGTAGTAACTATTTAATAAAGAATGCAATACAATGAGGATGCATCGAATACATTTTGTAATGAATAAATAACATTAATTCGGAGATTTATAAATTATGGGCCAAGAAGATCCTAGCGGGACCGAGGGTACATTTACCTTTTAATCAATTTGATAACACGACTCAATATTAAATGAAGAAGTTGCAGTCTATTGATCTTGTTTGTAGATAAAGAACAGTAACAGAACGTAACAGGTAGAACATGTGCCCGCGTAGAATATTGGAAATTTGATGGTTTCACTTTGTGATGAATGACGATTTAAGAGAGCCGTCACGACAGGCTTTTATTTTACAGTCGGTAAAAATATCTCCCGATACCTGATTCATTTAGTTCTAAGAAACGGTTCAACTAAAAATACTCGTATATACGAGTATAATAGCACACTAGGGATCTTTGTTTGACAAATCGCTGCAAGCACAATAGGAAAATTCTTCGTTGCAAATAATAAAAGCATGCGTTCTAGAAGGCTTCACTGTATTTCGCTCTCCGAGAGAGAACCTATAACCAGGAACTACTTACTTTTTTACCTGAATGACTGAAAATATTTTTTATACTACGTTCAAAATTAGATACTCGTAAACTAATAGATTTTTAAACATGGGGGATATTTTTATGTTTAGTGGATTTTTGCAATAAGTGACAATGATTTGAGTGAATGTCATGGTTTCCGTGGATGTAAAAGTGCCTTATATTTTTCATCTCATATGTATAAGAAGTTGGAAGGTTTTCAGAGTCTAATAACTTACAACCAGTGGTCCAGGAGCAGTGTGGAACCTACAGTACATTTAAAATTACCTAAAATCATATTTATATTTAATTTTAGAACCTTGCACTCTGACGGTGAGCAACGAAGCGTTTGTCACAGAAGCGATCGTCAATCTTACATAAAAAACTTTAATTTAAAAAAAAAATGTATGTATTGTTATGCATAGACTTGGAAGACCACAGGCAACCTGGACTGCAACTGTAGACAAGGATCTGAAAACTCTGGGCTTGACCGAGAAAGCAACGCAGGACAGACACAATGTGCTCAAGGAGAGCCGACCCCAGATGATGGGAAATGACGAGAATAAAGAGAGAGATTGTCACTTATGCTTACTACATCATTTATACGATCAAAGAAATATTCAGAAATTAATGCATGTATTGTTGTATACCCGTGAAGATTACTTCTAAAAAAAATCCAAAACGGAAACGGGAAAACAGGAATGACTGGCGTGATCATAATAAAAATATTTTTATATCTCAGTACATTGCGAAATGATCATGACGTGAATTGATATAAACATACATTTAATATTTCTTTATCAAAGGAGCATAAATATTAAAATAAAATATTACATAAAAAATGTATAGAAATTTACATATATATTTATATAATAAATAGGTTTATGGGTGTATCAAAATATATTCTTTTTAAAAGGTTGAAAGACTAGTTCTTATGGTTGGGTATTGTATGTGTGGTTGAAATATTAATTAAAGAAATACAAAAAGTGAAATACTGAATTTAGTGTCGACATATGACCCTAGTGCGACCCTAAATATTGTTTCAATAGCGCATTGAAAACAACACAATAAATTAGTTATTAATAAGCCGCAATAAATAAAATAATTTCCAGAAAATAATCACTGCTGAAATAACAAATAAATAAAATAAATAGTAAGAACCACCAAAAATTGACGTAAAATTATTAATTATTGGATAAAGCGACAAATAAATACGTTGACGAATAAATAACGGCGGTAAATAAATAAGTTAAATAAAAATAAAAATGGTTTATGGTTCGGGACCCCCTGCAGTGCGGTTTGAGATTTTCACCGGTTCTCGTGAGAACAATCGAGGAAGAATGTTTTTTTTAATAATTAATTTTAATGGGATATGCCTCGTAAGCATTAGCCGGTCAACCCAGGCCGGGGACGGGGAGAGGGGGGGCACACGACCGTCTTGGGTTCAAACACAGTAAATTTTGACAAGCGCATAAAAGCTTATTTCATTCAACGTTGAAAATATTGTAGTTTTTTATGATTTTTTTTCGGTACAAGTTTAAGATCCTTGATTATTGTGTAGGCGGCATTTGGCAACACTTGCCAAATGCCGCTCATTTATAAATTACATTTGAGATGGAGGACTCTTGCTACTATGTCTTTTTCGTAGTAGTATCAATCCGATGGATTGGTTTGCAGCAACAGAATCTTGCATCTCGATCTCCGTTCCTCTCGGTCCTCCGCAACCCTCTTCAGCTCAGCATAAGAGCTACAATTCATGTCCTCAAATACTTGCTGCAAATACTTCTGTCTAGGGCGCCCTCGACAGTTTCTACCCTCTACCACTCCCTCCACAATGTCGTGAAGAAGACCATCGTTTCGCATGATGTGACCGATCCATCGGGCTCGCCTTTCTATGTCTAAGTCTACAATATTTGTTTTTTTTCTTCTCATATCTGGTTCATACGATCACCACAAATCGACACAATTAAGTTCTGTCAGCTTCCGCTGTTCATCGCCCGTTCCAAGACTTCTACTCAAAGGTCCACTTAGAAACATATATGCTTCCCGACAACCCTCAAGACAGCTGCTGTAGTATCCGAGGCATATTTTGGGTGGTTCGTTAATCATTTTTTTAAATTATAAGTATCGATCTCCTTTATAAACGATGTTTTGCTTCTAAATACGGGTACAACCCGGCCAACAACACAACGTTAACATCAGGCGGTGACCGATTCATGTTTTGGTATTCGCTCACTGTTGCTTAACATCGGTGATCTAACGAGAACATCGCTAACGATGTGCTTTTGTCGCTGTTTTTAATAAATTGATTAAGTGAATTTAATTCAACAAAAGTTTCTTGGAAAAGCTAACCAAAAAAATTTTTAATAAATTTTATATGATATTCAAGATTATCATTTTCAATCTATGTTTGTATTTTTTTTTTGAGAACTGTTTTATTTTACAATTTTTTACAAACTTGCATCCTAACTGTAGCATATGGTCGTGCTATAAGCCACTATGAAATTTATATACTACATGATTATGATTACTATCGACTAACTCTACTTCTATTGTCAAATAAGTATGTACGTATATATATGTAAGAAAAAAAGTAAAATGTTATTACCAAGTTGGAGCGTATAGCCGTTGCATGCGCTGGTCGCAAGGATCGCATGCGCATCCGGTGCCTGAAACGGATGTATTTTCGTCGTGTTAATGCACAACAATATAAAATATAATAACAAAATAATGGACACTCATACGTGCATGCATCGCTCGTGCGAAAATGACCACCTAATAAACCCTAAATGGTTACCTACCTGCCCAATTGTAAAAGTGACTCTTCCTTTGGTTAAATACGAGCATGATTGACGGTCAGAAATAATAATCTTATGACTACACCAAGTGTTTATTATATGTTGAACAAAAACAGACGGTTTCTAAAATCCATTCCTAAATACCACCGGTAAGCTCTGGAAAGTTCTTTCAGTATCTGTGATTTGTCCTTCAAAAAATCAGGATCTCTTCATGAAACAGATCAATATACACTTGCAATCTCTTCATCTCACAAACAAACATATCGCATCACACGTTTCCCTCTTGCAACGTCTAGTCATCTTGCATGAGCGTCATAGATCCCACTGTTATCGCCAGGTTGGGGTGTCCCGCATGCGCTTTTATAAAAATGTTCGTTCTGGTAAAAAGCATCCCCATTTTACGCAATTATTTGTAATAAGGTAAATTATGGCATCTCTAGTACGTATGTTCTGTTTTCAAATGGGTTCAAGAACATACAGGTTGCTCTACCTTTAGTGGAAGATGACCAATGCTTTTGCCATGCGGCTGTAGAGCATCAGTATGAGGCTTTATGTGCTTAGAAGTGACGTTCTTCTGGAGGACAATAGTTCTAATCCTAAGGGCACGATAACGACTAAGGTGGTATAAAGCCGCACTTTGCTGCACCTCCAAATCATGAGGGGCAATCCCCAATAGAACTAGAAGAGCATCTGTTGATCATGTTCTGATCATGTTGCCCACGGCCACAGTCAGAAGAGAAATTCTTTATCCGTAAAGTAGAGTAATTATTGATTCTTACATATAATATAATAATAAGCTCTATGTAGATGTATGAAGAATATAATATTTGCTAAGTTATGGTTACTCTAGCGAGTGGCATTCAGCCATATGTTATGGGGAAAGTATCACTTTGTTTTAATGCTGATATAATTTAATAATGACGGGCGCGAGTCGTCATGGAAACCCGCTCATTACATACAAATGACGCCGCGTAATGCCACGCTTTGTTGACGCACTTTAAAGGATCAATTTTTATTTACACACCGAAGCAATGCAGCGATCGTATACCATTTGTAAGACATTACAATTGGAATTTTCCATATATATATTCAACATATATTCCTTCTTCTTTATGGTTTTAGGAGTTTTTTCCAATAATTATAGTTAAGTTTTTACTTGATATCCTTTGAAATATGGTAAGTGAAGCACAGCATTTTTGGCATACTTTTGGTAAAAAAGTGTCCTCAAACAAGAAGAAAATTATACGATATGCTTAGAAAAGACGTATTAACAGAACGTCAGAGCCAAACTGGTTTGCAAAATATCGATGCAACAATTTTGATGATGAAAATGCACCACGTTCTGGAAAGTCAGCTAAGCCACTTTATAGCTAGAAGCTAACTAGCTGAAAACTCAATTAAGGCATTGATTGTTGTAAAACGTCGATTAGTAATTCTCGAGTTTGCTGAGAGATTATTGTTAGTGAATTACACGATCATTTAACAGCATTGGTCAAAAATTTTGTTAAAAATTAAATTACTCTCCGAATAACTTAACAGAAAATAAGTTGAAAAGTCTTAGAGAACTAACTCATATGTTTCGTCGTGTTGGAGGTTACACGCGCATTTATTTATTAGACGAACTGTTTATGTTACAAAGTTACAATGTTCTGGTAACAGTCTTTAACGTAACAATGTAATACAAACCGAGCTTCACATTAAAATTCTGAATAAACTTGAATCAAATTATTCTTCGCGGTAATCTTAATCGCATTTCTTAATTCAAGACAGCTTCAATGAAAATATGCTCCGCATTATTCTTTTATATCATAAATATGCAAATGCAGTTAATAACGATGCTTAACTTTCGGCTAAGTCTCCACGAAATAGGCCGTTAAGCCCGGCCAAAAAAACCCTTTTTATTAAAAAATTAAGATAGGAGTTGTGTTTTTTTTTTTAAGTTTTGAGATTAAATATTTTTGAGCCATTATGAAACTTATTTTTCTTCATTTATTCGTTCCATATAAAGAGTTTCGATGCTCACCATCAATTACCATTCAGTTCTCTCAGCTGTATTGCGTTGCCTCGTGATATGTGTGCACCCTCAGCTCCACCTTTAAACATATCTGAATTCCGACGCTAATTCCAGACCAGAATGATAATTTTAAAAATATATGCAGAGACTGCAATTGTAGTATCAAAGACGTATTTTTAGGTGTTTTGTTCATCAGAAAAATTAAGGAGATCGTATGACAAGCATAATTTCCAAGTATATACCATTTGGTCCTAAGAAGCGACTCAACCTAATAAGATTTAAAAAATAACTAAGCGAATAATCTAAATAAAGGAAAACAACGCATTGAAGCACTTAAATTTGTCATTGTGTGGATAAAAATGGAATAAGAAACACGTAGTTCATTAATATAATATTGGAATGGTATCAAATTAACGGTGAAAATTAACGTTTCATTTTAATCTCATTGAAAAGTTTCGTGTCGTGCTATATTTAAAATATAATACTTGCATTTGTTTGGACAATATATAATTCTGTCTTAAAGTATAAACCTTGGATATGTAGTTGATATGGAAATTTAAAGGAATCAACGGACTACTGCGGAATAGTTTTGCCACCTATAAAACAATTTTTCCAAGAGAGCTCCAATGTAGAGATTATTGAAGGAGTATCGTTTTTATAGGATATCAGTGACTAAATCCCGAATAACAAACTACGCGATAAAACCTATTTGATATTATTTTACCATTTTAAACGATATAGATAAAACGATTAACCCGATAATTATTAATAAAATATTGAATTCATATCCACGTCCGATGTTGCTTAGCTTTGGTCAAGTAACCTCGTATTGTTTATAATAATTTGTAGTATATACCAATAACAATATAACTATTTGTTATAACAAACTATTTTCCGCCGTGAATTTAATTCTTACACATTTCAACCAAGGTTCGCATCTTCCATCGAATTCAGGGTGGTTCTGCGAGAGCGAACGAGATTCATGATTTTTAGAGACCGAACCTGGTCACATGTCAGTCGTGCGCATTGTCCACTGGACCATACACCTTAACTACGGTATACATCTGGCACATTCTGAACAATACAAGCGCGAGTGAAACATTGCCGGGCGGGGACACGCCCATGGAGGTAAGGAGGCAATGAATGAAAATTTAGTACGGGAAAAATTCAGATTCATTCGGATTCAGAGCAAGGGCGTAACAATTAATAATATATTTTTAAAAATTATTGAATATTCTTTAAGTGTGAATGTAACGAAAACTGGAACGCTTCTCGTTATTATCAATTTCCGTATACTCCATAAGCATTATGTTAAAACATTATAAGTTAAGTGAAGAGAAGAAATAAATCATATTGCTAATTTTTAAAGAAAGAAAATAATGCATTTACTGAATTGAAAGAGAGTTTAAATCCAGTCGGAAGGCATTACAGAAACGCAGTAGATTTTAACATACCAATATACTGAATAATAATGGTTACATCGATAGCGTTGTTGGGTGAAAAAAAGTATACTAGTTTGAAGAATTTGAATGTCAATGATTTAGTAATTTCAAAAGTTGGTATAAATAAAATCATGTTTATAAATACAATAAAATATAAACTAGTTAGAAGAGTTTCATTTTATAAAATGAGATCAAAATTTGGGTATAATTATTAATCAAGCTGAAAATTTTAGTGGGCTTATCCCGTACTTTTCTAAAGTCATACTGTAATCTTTTATATAAAAATAAGTCGGGTTTTCCTTCCTGACGCTATAACTCCAGAACGCACGAACCGATTTCCACGGCTTTGCATTCGTTGAAAAGGTATTGGGCTCCGTATTATTTATAGCAAAGAAAATTAGGAAAAAATTTAAGAGAAAGGCAGGAAAGTAGGGAAAATCATTTTTCACACACAGCGCCATCTCTGATACATAGCAATGTACTACTTGGTAGGTGGTGTGTGACTTCTAAGATGGCGCCGGTGCGTGATACATTGTTTGACAGCTACGCTTTGTACTCTGTTTAGTGAATTTCATGTGACATTTATTATGCGCACGTTCTTTCAAACGCTCAAAAAAACGGTGTTGTGTTCACTGTGAAATTGTGAAATTGTGAAATTGAGGTTAAGGTGAATTTAATCTCAAATGCACGATCCACATAATTTTGTGAAATTGAGGTTAAAGTTATTCGTTTCCTAACAGTTCAATTGGAAACCATCAAATCAACCACGCGTATTGTGCAAATTTTTATTCAATTTCAACAGCAGGCATTTGTCCTTAAGGTGGTAAGTTGAACTGTGTAAATTATGTGGATCGTGCATTTGAGGTTAAATTCACCAGTCTGTCCGTAGTCCAAGATGCCGAGAGAACGACGTGCGAACATCGGCCACCGCACTAGACATGCAAGCCAGCAAAGAGTGTATTCACAGAACTTAAGCGAAGAAAGACAAAATATAATAAGAGAAAATGCCAGATTGAGACAACGCGTGAGCACACGAAGATCATTGGTATCATACAATCGCTTGGCATTCCATTATGATCCCACTGCAAACTACAGTGATGATGACAATTTAGATATTGGACCAATGGTGACTGTATGCCGATATTGCAATGCGTTAAAGTTCAAAAGAGAAACGGCTGGATTGTGCTGCGCAAGTGGAAAAGTCAAACTGGATCCATTACTTACACCACCACAGCCACTGAAACCATTGTTCGATGGAACTGATCCCGATTCCAACCATTTTCTTCAACGCATCCTTGAATACAATAACTGCTTTCGCATGACTTCCTTTGGAGCTAATATCATTCGAGAAGGCGGCTTCATGCCGACTTGCAAGGTAAAAGATACAACACACATAACCAATCACTCACACCAATCAAAAACACAAAACAACTACACATACACCATCACACGATCAGAAGTCACACCGTATTCTTTAACAAATGATTGTTTGCCATTACAGATACAAGGACAAATATATCATTTGCATGGTTCAATGGTGCCAACACCAGATGAACCGCATCAATTTCTGCAAATATATTTCATTTCGTCGATGGTGGATCAGCTGAATGTGCGGTGCAATATACAGGAAACACGACAGTTAAAGAGACGAATTATTGAACAATTGCAAGCATTTTTTCACGCTAATAACACTGTGGTTATAATGTTCAAAACATCATTGGAACGAATGCCATCGGATACGCACAAATTTGTCATAAGAGCGGATCGTACCCCAACAGGTGAACATGTGCGAAGATTCAATGCACCCACCGTTGATGATGTTGCTGCAATTGTTGTTGGCGATCCAACTACATCACGAGACATTGTCGTTCAGCGAAGAAGCAATATCATGCATCGTGTAAACGAGACACATCGTTTGTACGATGCGTTACAATATCCAATCATTTATTGGCAAGGGCAAGACGGATACGACATCACGTTGAAGATGGTCGATCCAATTACAGGTACAATATTCACACACTAATTATTGCTATTATTGGTTTCCATTAACAATCCATTTAATTTTGCATTTTCAGGCGTATCAATGAACAAAAATCTAAGCGCAATGAATTACTATGCGTATCGTATGATGATTCGTACACATGAGGAGAATGTCATTCTGAAGTGCCGTCGGCTATTCCAGCAATTCGCTGTCGACATGTATGTCAAAGTCGAAACCGAACGTTTAGCGTTCATCCGATTCAATCAGGCAAAGCTACGATCTGAGGAATATATACACTTGCGTGATGCTATTCATTCAGATGGTAATGTTCACAATATTGGACGCCTGACGATTCTCCCATCATCTTATATCGGAAGCCCACGTCACATACACGAATACGCTCAAGACGCCATGACGTACGTGCGAAATTATGGAACTCGATGACTACAAAGTCGTGATCAGAGCGGATAAGCGACCATCTGGAACACACGTCGGGATACTGGGCAACTGCAACAGATATCCGAAACACATCGTTCACATGACACGTTGCAATACCCACTGATGTTTTGGCAAAGAGAAGATGGATATTATTTCAATATCAAAATGAAAAATCCATTGAATGGTGAGTATCAATATCATAGTTTTGATTCCGTCATGACATACATTTTCCAGTGCTTAGTCTTGCTTTAGGTTTCCAATGAAAGACCGATTACACTGCTTTTTATCACCAGGAAAATAACAGACTTAAATATTAGGGTCTGTTTGTATAGAGAAAATTGGACAAATAACTGACGACCGATATATAATCATTTATATTAACCCCTTTATAAATATACTAAAAATATGGATGGAGCTTTACACACAAAATAGCAAATCGATTGTCTTAATTTCAGGTGAAGAAACTACCAAGAAGGTTAGCTCACCGAATAATTACGCATATCGTTTGATTATTCGTCGAAATGCTGACTACTATTTGCTGCAGTTTCATCGATTACTGCAACAGAATTCAACCAGACAACAGAATATATGATATCTTATATGCCGAAAAATTCAACTTAATAAAATCCAAAATCTGCTCATTTATTACCCTTCAGGTGGAACAAAGTTCACCGGGTCAGCTAGTTTCATCATATATTGATCTTAGATTATAATGTATTGAGACTAAAGATGGAATTGAGGAAAAAAAACGCGGCACTCGGATAACTCTTATCTTATTAAAATCAAAAAAAAAATACAAAATTTAAAACTGCAAGGTGCGTTAAACAAATTTCCTTGATGGTATTCCTGAGTCATGAAGAGTGGAACTAAGAAAAGCCCACTTGATTCTGAACAGTCTTGAGCACGTTTGGCATTTTGAAATATCCGAAGAACAAACGTTGAGAAATAATCACACACAACTGAAAAATAATTTTACTCGTAAACTAAAATAATACAGATTTTGTTAGAAATTAAAATTTTCTATCAATGAAATATGTATTTACTACTTATATTCTTCTCGTGTCTTACAAAGTGTGATGCTAGTTTCTAACGCATTTGGAAGTGGTATCAATATACATCTTCCCGATCGTCTTGGCAGATTTTTGGTGATATTGTGTGGATAGATGGTGATAGTAATTCTGAAGACTCATCTGTGGAATTCTATGACGTTTACCGTGGTGCATATGGCTAAGTGCTGCATGTGGAGTGTTGATACGCCAACGTTAAAGACTAAAGCCCGATATTCAGGCATCATCCTTATTATTACAGGAGTTTAATATGAATGGGTGGTCTTGACGGGACGACTTATGTCTACCACCAATTTTAATTAATTGGCTATGACTGGCATTTAACGGCTGAGGGATCAAATTCCCACCAACCGGGGGCGCAAGCGCTTACCCGACCATTGAGATGCGCCACTGGATTTGTCTGCTCAGAGAGTGTGACGTAAGCCCAAACCGCTCGCCCTGGCCTCACTAATTGAGAGACTTCCCGCTATCTCTTCATCCAATACGCTCATATTAATTACATCCGCTTGTTTTGTGGCCAACAGGTTTGCGCTCCAGCAATGTCTCAGCATTTTTTATGATAAGTGACCGCTGCACAGCTTCAAGACCATCTCTAGAGAATACGCCACTGTTCAGTTCCCACTGAAATAACACTGAAACAGCAAGTCAGCTAACCGATCTACCTAAACGTCCTAAGCCTAAAAGATCAAAACAAGTGTTACGCCATATCGTTCCCAGATAATTCATTCAACGACTCATCGGAAACGACGTAGAGCGCACTAGAAGTCTTGTGCACGCATACAGGAGATTATCTTCTGTGCGCTGTGTCCGAGTAGCTGCACCCAGGGAGACCTGATGATGGCCGGTAGTAACGACATCGGCGTCGCCCACTTCTGGGTAGACAGGATCTGACCCAATTCTTTCTGACACGATTATATATTATATATACCGACAGATGATGGTAGAAAAATTTCATCTGTGGATTCTATGACGTCATATACGTCAGCCCGACATTGATGTATTATACCATATCAATAAGAATTCACTATGAATGGGTGGTGTTAACGGGTTGATATTCATCTACAACAAATTATTAATTAATAGGCTATGACTGGTATTTTAGAGTGAGAGATCAAATTTACACCAACCAACGGTAATTATAGAGCTTAGAAATCGATTAAAAGTACTATTTATTTTCATCTCCGTCGAGGATCGAACACACGACCTAAATAATGGTAAACAAACGCTTTACCACTAAGCCACACCCGTGTCAGCGACGTCAAATTATTTCTGCCCAGTATCTGGCAACATCGATAGCCCGTGTGTTGCCTAGGATTAGGTCTTGAGGTGTGCAGCTTGTTGGGCACATGGAACACCATCTTAGGTTAGAGGCGGTCTGCAAGGTCTCCGCAGTCGCACAATAGTGTCTCTCCCTGCCGAGGAATTCCCCACCGCTCGAGGTTGCCTTTGTTCTACCAACTCCGGTTTTTAATCTGTTCAGGGATTTCCAGGTCCACCAGTCAAGGTTCTTGCCAGTTGGGAGGCATTCCTTTGGAGTAATGAAATCCTCTAATGCGACTTGTTGCCAGAGCTAAAACAAACGAAAACAAAAACTGTGACTGTCTTATGCAGATATGGTAGCGTTATATAAATAAAGATAAACGAAAGTGGGTCGAAATTTTGTCGTGTTATTATAACGTTTTCTGGATGTTGATGGAAAGGATGTGTAAGGCTTAGGAAAATTGCAATCGTATGTAACAACAATATATTTTGATTACATATCTTAATTATTCATGTTCCGCAACATGTCATTACTCCAACAAACTGTATTCCGTATTCGAAACATACAAATACGTTAATATTCATATGCAGAGATTAGAGACATAGACATAGACATAAGCATGTACTGTTAGACAATACAGTTGTATTCTCTGTAATGATGCATGTAGGAAGCCGGTGCTAAGTATGGATACATCGCACGCCTCGCCTCGCTTTTGTTGGCCGCCCATTATTTGTGCCGCGTGTTTTTTTGACCGCTGTATCGGAGATAGAATCTCAACCCCGAAATCATCTTCAATTCATTGTGCACAATAAAAAACTTCAACTAGTGAAATAAAAAAATCTCCGACGTCTTAATACGTCTGACGTGATAGTTACTTCTGTTTGTTGCGAGCAATGTCAGCCGCTGGAGACCAATCTTTATTGATCATTCTAAAATATATCATGATTATATTTTGATACTAATTACTCACATATCATCATCATATCAAGTCAAGTAATGAAATATAAGTTATATTTGTCTCAAGCATACTTATTAGATATTTAGATATTTTATTATATTTGACTCCGATAGAAATTTTCACTGACGGAAATCATTCTAAAAAACAATCGTTCAAATATAATCATCATCAACATCATGTTCACTCTCCTGAAGAATATGGTCACCACAAGCCGTCGCCACAAAGCTCTGTCAGTCGCTGTGTTTCTAGCTTCATCTTATGTCAGCTCTGCCTCCTACAGCTCCGTCGAGTAAGTTCTACGTATAGTTCCCGACGGCCTTAGCCCAAAAGCTTAATGAAATGACATCTATAATAATGTTTTAACCAGGTCCATCTTCGCCTCTTGACCGACTGTAGTATGGTAGGCTTGTTCGCTCTCTCACCTTGTCATTCCTCACATAGTACCTCCAGTACTCCAGTATAGTAGAAATCCATTATACGGGGTAAAATGCTTAGATTCAGGTCTGACGATTATAAAACGTAGGACATAATATGACTTTACAAGTGATAGATTTATAAAATTACATATATATCGCTGCGTATGTTTTTTTTAAATATTTAATTGAATACAACTAATTAAAATAGTTTCATTATTTGATTCCTATATTTTAAATGTATTTTTGTGAACAGCAACACGGGTGAGAGGAATGTTTATATATTCCTACATTATGTCAAAATTTGACCACGGAGCTTTCATACAAGTTTTCACTGTAATGGATCAACAATCATATCTATATTAATTCAAAGTCGGTGTTCATACTAAAGGCATTATTACTTATAGTTTATATGAGTAGGCGTCTTACGTACCGCAAAATACACCATATTCGACTTCATTAACGTTTCGAAAGACCGCGCAAATTCGACGTTACACAACTTTTATGTGGGAATATAATTCTTATTAGAAGCATGTAATAAATATTCAAAGTGCTTCAAATATGACAGTAAATTTTTGCTTTACTTGCATATTTAAATTGTTATCCCACAGTTGTAGATTCTTAGCTGGCATTGACCCTGGGACTTACTGGATTCCCCTTGTCATACTGGACCACAGATTACTATGATTTTTCGAGTAATGCCCAACAGAGGTTCTTTTTTGAGGCCCGAGACCAACTCTCGGGTTTTTTTTTTGTCTTTTCATGGGCGTCATCCGAGACACCTAGAGACGCCACAGCGGACTGCTTAATTTATTTAATACACCAAACAACAGAGCGTGTTTTAAAAATAAATGCAAACGCATACTTGTTTACGTTTTCGAATTATATCACTTACGACAACATCCACTGATAAGAGACATCATGTGTGCGACGTTGGCATCGAATCTCAGATTCAACGGAGATTAAAAGCACAGGAAAATACTCTACGTAATATTAAAGAAATAATGTTAAAAAATTAACAATCAAAATCGTTGTATATAAAATCTCGAAATAACTTGAATGTTTTTGAAACATCTTAGTCGGATGTGCACCAAAAAAACTTAGCTTTTATTTTATAAATCACACATGTATTTCACTGTCAAATAACTTAACCCTCTAATACTATTGAATAAAAAATTTCAAATTAAATACTCACATTCCTTTTTCGCTTATTTTTTCAGATGTTCAAATATAAAAATAAATATTACAAGCATTTTTGAACCATCAGAATAAATAATTTACACAAAATACATGAGGATTAATAAGAAATGTTTAATCATAACCGATATATTATACTTTCCGCCCTGTAAACATATATGGACTAAAACATGGATAATTAAACGCTTCTTGCTTACACCATGACGTTGGCATTGAGCCACTCAATAAGACCAAATGACAGCTTAACCTGATTAATAAATAACTCAAAATATGTCTTGGATACTATGGTTACCAAACTTTTAAAATTCCTGGTCTGCTAGAGGTTGTCGGGAACCATATACGAGAATGTTCGCAGTTATACCTCCAAGTGATGTTGTAAGTCAAGGCATCAACTATAGCAGCTGACAGAATGGAGTGGTGACAATTTGTGGTGACCAAACGCCTCATATTTTGAACGGATATGGAAAGAAAATATGAACTCAATCATCATAGGTGCTCTCATTTATTATATAAAAAGTAAAGCTGAAAATTTCGAATGAGATAATGTCAGCGTGTTATTGTTGAAAAAGAAGCAATAAGATCTACAAGTGATGGCGAGGAAAGGAAGGCTTTAGCGGGTATTCCAGTGGCACCCGACTCCGCCCCCAGCCAGGGGCGGCGCGTGATTACAGGGCCGAGTATTATTACGCTGCCCCCCGCGCCGCCTATGCGCTGCTTAAAGGAATATTATTGAATAGCCAAGGGAACACGTTTTTAGGTTTTTTTTTATCGCCTATTATGAATCAGCAGATTAAATAATTATAACAATATTTTTCATTTATAATAATCTATAGTATACCAAAGGCTTTGGGTTGAGCTACTCATATAGAACATAACTGGAGTATTGTACTGAAAATACAATCTTCTTAAAAATTATGATTTAATAAAAAATCCACGACACTAAGGAATGAAAATCATTTATTTGTAATAAAAAGAATAGCAGAATTTGACTTAAAAACTACATTGATTGGTGAAGTCCTCGAGGCTATTTCACAGAGAATCAGGAAGACCGATCTTTAGATGAACCAACGAAGTCCCGACCACTTTCGAGTAAGGTCGCCTTTACACTGACTGCTTCAACGGCTGTACTGCGGCTTTTAAAAATGGGAGAATACACAGGGGAACGCAGTTACTTTTTCAACAGGTACGCTATTGATTGTCTCGTTTGCGTTGGATCATAGGTTGAATGCCCGCTCAGCACGTATGCGATGCGTCAAGTCTAGATACAAATTGTATTAGGGAATAATCGCACATACATACCAAGAAAATATTACAAAAGATTACCTGCGTTGTCTTTATATATAATAGTGTCGGAAACAACAGGGTCAGATCCTGTCTGCCCAGAAGTGGGCAATGTCGATGGCGTTACTCCCGACCAACATCAGGTCTTCTTGGGTACAGCTACTTAGACACAGCGCACACTCAAGAAGGTGTGACTTTCATTTGTGTCCTCGTCTTGCATAATCCGGTCCGAATTCCGTTAAGGAACCTCCATATATTCCACCTCTGTTCGTGTCCAGGGGTAAGGTCCTCTTTCGGGGCAATCCAAGTATTCCCCTCAGTTGCGCTTCTCTAAATGTTCAGCCGCAGGTTGGCCTCAAGTACCTGAATCGACTAATGTTAGTAGTCTCATGTATTAAAAATACTGTTAATGTATTCAATGGTGCAGTCGACTTTATTAGCGAATCAAGTCGCTAGTTATTCTAGTTACAGAAATGCTATGACGACTATTATATTAGATAAGAGGATTGCAGTCACGTCAACTTAGAGTTGTTATGGAAGGTACATCCTTGAGATGATAGCAGTGTGGGAGGGATCAACCCATGTTCTGAACTGTTAATAGTTTAAAGATTCTCAGAATACCCCATCGTAAAGTTTTTTAAAATTGCTACAATAATTATAGTAACCCTTTTTCAAGTTAGTTTATTTTTTCTAATGATACATTAATAAGATAATATAAGGAAATAAGAAATCGGCTATAAATAGAAACATGACACAAAATCAGGTAGGAGGATAATAATTTGGTAGACTTGGTGTTTATATAAAACGATTTAATAGAATAAATAATGACATACAAATATATTTTTGTGGCATTATATAATAAAAAACATATATTATGGTTAAGTTGTCAAGTGCAAAAAAGCTTTTATAGGTGTAAAAAATATTTGATTTTAGCATACTGATTTTGTGGCTACTAAAAAAGCCTTAAACAGCGTACTTCGATGTTTTTGGTGACAGAATTCTCTTGTTTTCTTTTTTAAGTACATTAAAATGTTATAATCTGCAATTTTTTTATTTACAAAAATAACAATTTAATTAATTCTTTACACCGTTTCTTTTCTTTTGGCATATGTCACAATTGCTTAGAGAGAACCCCGCTGCACTTGCTAACTAACAATATTTGGACTTTTATAAGTTAAAAAAATAAGTAAAAATAAAACGTGGAAAATTTATTGTTCTTCGCTTTGATGTAGGTTAATACAGTTCAGTGAAAGAAAGATAGTTTGACATTGTGAGGAGTAGCGAGAATAGAAAGTACGTAGCCTTCCATTTTAAGGTTATTTATGGCAATAACATGTATTTGTTTTCTGAATGTAGTAAGCTATAACTGTTTTTCAATCATAAAATTAATACTTTAAACATATACGGCTTTATTCGGTGGAAATTATAGATCCAGAGCTGAACTAGAAAAACTATCTGTTAAGTGAAAATTGTAGCAGTAAAACGAACCCGAATCTACTTTGCAAACGCTTTAATATCTCAGCAAAACCTTTCAAAGGTTGACGGAACATGGATCGTGAGGAAGCGGCGATGGGAGCATGGGTGACGGGTGGTTATTTATAATATTCAAAACACGTGTCAGATAGCATTCAAATGTGTATTATGAGAAGATGCCGGGTCCAGATTGCAGCCGTGAATGACAGGGACTCGACACGGCTTGAGGTCGACTGTCATTACGCATTGTGGACCAACAGTCACAACTCATCAGGTAGACCGACGTAAGTATTTATTTACTATCGAGCAATGATTCCTAACGTGTATTTTTATTGAAGTAAAAACATGTGTATTGGCTATATTCTTAAATGATCTCCCAAAACATTCGGCGTCATTTTTTTGGTTTCCGATCTCAAAGAACAGCACGAAATGGGAAATTTTTGCGTCTTAATGTTATGCCTCGGGAAAACAAGACAGAATAGCCAAAAAAGTTTTCAATGAAACAGAATTTTAAGTATGAATTTCGTAATCTATTTTAGTTTTTTTTAAGGAGCGTATTATTTATATTATAATTATATAAATGTATTATAATTTATACAAAAACCCTATTTCATTTCGAATATTAAAATTTTGGAATTACATCAAAAAAATTGTCCAACAAAAAGAAACAAACGAAGAATTTTATCCGTCTTGAGTCATATAAGCTGATGCGGATATGACGATGGATTCCTTCGAGGCGGTAAATAATAAACTGCAGTATTTCTGATAGATAGAATGTTAGAACTTAGACGGTTTCTGGAATAATGACTGTTGCTAACTTGTGTAAGTTCCGCGAGTGGAAAATTATAAACTGTGAAGAAATTTTTAATAGTTTCGTTTGTTAGAAATTAGAGTCCTGATATAACCGCGATTCGGTTCAATGCTGAAATGGATTATAATCGGATTACAGTACAGACAAAATACCATAATTACAGGGTCTACAAAATGTCCTGTTTTTATTTTAATGCAAATATTCCCCAACATTTAATGCTTTGACCTACTGAGTAGGTACTGACGTTTGCTTCTTTTGCATATTTTATCCTCCTTTCCACACCACAATAACCCAAAAATTGGCTTCGTCATTTATGTATTGAGCGTACAACGGAATATATAAAATGATTATTTAGAGTATTTTAGATGGTGTATTTAGCCAGCCCAAATGCCTCACTTGAACATAATTATTCAGAAAGTTTTTTTTGATAAAGTTTAATTGAAAAATAATTGCTCCGCTTTCAATTTTTAACATAAAATGTGGAATAGTGTCATTGAAAAACAAATGCCCTAAATATCAAAGCATAATTTTTTAAATGTACCTTCAAAAAAACCAAAAACGCTTATCATCCTATTTACGTACGAAACGATTTTCGTTTTTTTTTAATTATGTTTTTAAGACATCTTTTCAAGTCCTTCGGCTTCTTCCCTGAATTCTGGCGGAATCTAAATATGTTACCTGGTGAATCTTCGGATGCAGATATATTTTGAGACAAGGAATGGACAGTGGCAACTGACAGAACTGAATGGCAGTAATATGTGGTGTATGTACAATATGTTCGAAATACGAAAATAATATTTTTTTATGTAAGCACATACAGAAGAAAACCGACAGATGGTGATAGCAGTTCTGAATTCTCATCTGCGGAATTCTATGACGCTTACCATGATGCATATGGCTAAGCACTGCATCTGGAGTGTTGATCCGCCAACGTCATAGACTACAGCCCTAAATTCACGCATCATCCTTTATTATTACAGGAATTTACTATCAACGGGACGACTTTCGTCAACCACTTATTTTAATTGATAGGCTATGACTGGCATTTTACAGGTGAGGGATCAAATTCACGCTAAATTGGGGTATTTTAGAGCTCAGAATTTGATTAAGAATTTTTTTTTTTAAATCTCTGTCGGGGATCGATCCACGACCTTTGGATTACAAAGCAAACGCTTTGACCATTGAGCTATACCCGCCGGCGTGGTAGTGACCTGTGGTGGCTATATTTTCTTAATTGATTGATTATAACAAAGACTTTTGAGGTCCCCTTTATCGCAGGCGAGGGGTTATGATGTTCGTGCGAAAAAAGCATAGTTTTTGCGGCGTGGAATATCCGCAAACTTTTGTAATTGATTCGCCATAGAGCGGTTCGCGGATTCCCACAACCTTGCGACGTGGGTGCAGCGGCCGGGACCATTAAACCACGTTACTGCAGCCGCGACTAATACAAATATAAATCAAATCCCACCTTCTTGAATTACTCCTTTCCCGGGACCCAGAAACAGTGAAATTCTAGAAACAAACAAACATTCGAGATGAACGCATTCACGGAAATAATATTTTATCGCGTTATGAACGAATAAGCCGAAATATAGATTTTATAAATTTATCAAATTGACACTTAACTAACGACAATGACACATTGTAAACATCAAAGTAATTGACATTGGATATTAAGAAAACTTAAATGCTGGATAACATATGGCGCATCGTAAGGACAATTCTCGTTAGATCAATGAAGTTAAGCAACATTTGGCGCTGACCAAAGCTTTAATAGGTCACCGCCTGTTGCTAACCCCTTTTCGCTGGTTATGTTGAGTCGTTCATTAGGACTAAATGATACTTTAACTGCCAGCTACTTGGAGACTCTAATAACTCCAACTTGGAGGTCTTCCGGAACTATATATGTGCCCTGGTGGATCTTCGGATGCATAGATATCTAAGACGAGGCATAGAAAAACTAAGCTTACTGTAATGAGTGGTGGCTATTTTTGTTGACCATATGTTCCAGATATGGAACGGATATTCAAAGAAAAAATACATAATAATAGTAATCTCGTACAACCAACAGCAACTACCGTCTCTTAAAGACCTCGAGCTCTCGCCTTAGCAACCGTCGAGAACCAAATATAATATACATATACCTAAGTTAACCTCTGAGTATAGTTGTGTCCACCATACGCTCTAGCTATGGAGCGGATATGAAAAAATAGATATTTCATGTGAATAAGTCATTCTTACATAAAATGTATTTTTTTCATTAACATGTCCTATTATAAAGACATAAATAAATAAAAGCTATATTATATTACATGTATTATTTTGCATCTTGACGATTCTATTGGTAGCTGTAATATAAAAAAGAAGTGAGAAAACGTCGGCTTAATATAATGGTTCGTTTGATTCGAAGGATCCTTTTGTGTTAGAGTATTTAGTGAGCCGCCTTTTTTACAGCGGGGTATTATTTTATTTTTTTATAAATTTTGATTTCACAAACGAAAATTCACACTCAAGTGGGCACTCGAAAGAAGAATCGGTCCCGCCGGCTCTTGGACCCCAACACTGTAACTACCTAGTACCTACATACCTGACCTTACTGCTTGGTCAGCACGAATTTTTAAAATGCAACAAAATGCAAGAAACTGGAGTGAATCTCCTCTTCAAATAAACATATACCTGGCAGGGATGTGTGGCTTGAATGTGGTGACTAAAAGCTTCACCTGTGCAGCGATATTCATAATAAATCATAACAATGACAACTCAAAAGAAATGCGCCAAACATTTTATGTCTCTTAAATCTAGATGCAAAGAATAACAAATAATATTTTTATAAAGTATAAAATTTACTTATTTCGCGTTCAGGCCATTGAAGTGTAAGACGAACTTTCCTCTATTAAAAATATAAATCAATAAACTGATGATATTTCTAGTCCTCAACGCTAAAAAAGGAATGTCTTACTTATCGCGTATTTAAGTTAAGTTCTTGGTGTTTTAATAATCCCAAGTAAACATTATCAATCGTCATCATAGAATATCCGCCCCCTTAACTGGAACATATGACATTTACGAAGTGCCGACAACAAAGCTCTGACAAGAATGCAAATATACATTAAAATAGTTATCAAAATAGAACATCGTATTTTGGCAGCAATATTATTCTTACATTCATCACAACTTAATTAGATTGCTTAGTAATTTGGTTGCGTCGTTGTGGGCGTCAACTCTGCGACGATGGGAAGTTCCTGTAGGGTGGAATTATTCTTTCAAACATATCAGTAATGAGCCTCGAATTGTCGTACAATAAAATAAAAATACTCAAGATACTAAAGAAGACTGGATGCGAAATTCTGAAGATTTAGTGGATGCTAAGTCATGTGGAAGGACTGCAATCATAAGTTGGCGAATCAGCTCCGGATTATTATGTATATTACAAAGTAAGTCAAACTTATCTTAATAAAAATCATTATAAGAATATTTGTATTTTATGAACCTTTTCTATAATCTGACAAAATTTTATTTACAAATCAAAACTGTAATTAAAAGCCTTGAATTGGAATGTAATTGAAATACTTAAAAAAGATTTGAAGTATATAAGTATAGTGTATCCAAAATAAAAATCTTCTAAAAATGATCCACATTAAAACAGCGCAAGAAATACTTGTTAATGTGTGAAGATAAAGTGACTGCTTCCAACATCATAATATCAATAACATGATGTAACAATTTATTTCTGAGCAAGGTGTATTTTTATGCATTCTGTTGTCCTTAAAGAGTTGTATGGGAGAAGCCACCGTCATATTTCTGAGTTGTAAAAATCTTTTTAAACCATAAACTGTAAAAAAAGACGAGACAAGAGCTATTGTAGATACCTCTGGCCGTTACCTGAATTATTATACGCAACTGAAACGACGTCCTTACATTTATTGAGGCTATAGAAGGCTACGCCGGCTGCTCCTCAACCTTTACGAACAATTTTTCTTCTCGAATCGATCCTTTGCAGCGACTAATTTTCACCAAACATATGTTACACACTGAGAAGCATCAACATAATTTAAAAAAAAGTGGCCTTTTACATATTCCGAGTATATGAGCCTGGATATTAAGTTTTTTAATTTTGTGTGTCTTAAAGAAAAAGTAATTTTTAACATTCGGTCCATGAATCAATACAAACTGTATATTATTGAACTTGGTATCATTCAAATAAATTATTTTTTATACCCTACCATTTCTTATATTTTCTATATATATTATATATATATATAGAAATATGATTGACATTGTACAATAATTTGTACAATGTCAATCATGACATTTCTAGGTAATTTGTTTTTGTGTTTGAATTTATATTTGTTAATATTTTAAATACAAGTAAAATATTTTTCATTTAAACATTACAGTCAATCCTATTTATAAATTTTCAATAGTAATTTCAATTAATAACATCTTGGCTTTGGGTCTTTGTTTTCATGTATACAGGTAAATAATTTTTAAATATAATTTTATCACTTAAATATATATGTTTTTTTTATGGGCGTTATGATTTCTTAACTACAATTTGAATGTAAGTTAATACAATAAAATAAAATTAACACATAATAATTCAGTGAAGTACCATTTGTAGGACAAAATAAGTAGCTCCATAGTGTACATTATTAGTTTACCCTTAAAAGTAATAAATCTGATTTGAAATATGAAGTTTTATATTGTGCACAGTAACATTGTTGGCTGTGGAGGCTTTCTGTAGGTTTGCGAAGCTCTGCTTGGGGCCGATTGTCTTGGTAAACTATTATTACCAGGTTTTATAACCCATTCGTGGAAGAACTGTTAAGCGTCGCTTATAGCGATCAACGTAATGAAAAAAATATATACTCGCCTTGACCGACGGTTTCTTCTTGTGCTTCTTGATTTTTTTTATTTTTCCACACATTCTTATATCTTCTCCTTTATCATTAATGTTACAGAACGAACTATATAGATGCGAGTTATCAACTGCACTCGATCAAAACCTTAAAATAAATAATATAATATTAATTATTATGCAACAGCCTCTTTATAAACATCTAATTATAAATTTCAAAATAAAAGAAATTTAATTGAAAAAAAAAAAAAAATTTCCAACACCGTATATACCTTTTTCAAACAAAATTCACCTAAATAGAAGATAAATAAACTGTGTAATAAGTTTAAAATCATTTTTTAATAGAATATTACTTAAAAATGGTTTGAATTGACAATGATAAGGCTTGATAACCCTCAGTTTGCAGCAGCAAGGCAAAAGACGATGGTAAACCTTAGCAGAACATAGTCCTCGGATATCGCAAGAGAACATAAACTATAGCTGTATTTTCTTCATGTGCATTTAATACAGAGCTCTAATAACCTAGAATGAAGAAAATATATTAGCAAAAATATTATTTATTGGATTATATGCTAAAGCTACAATTTAGCAATAACTCTTTTGATTGATTGACAAGGTCAGATACAAACTCTGTCCGCTTAGTCGCACCTAAAAGTATGAATTTTAAATACGCCATCATTATTTTACAGAAGTTTTTTTTTAAATTAAAAACTAATAATCACACATTTTATATCAATTTCATTAATTGATGTCTCTTTACAAACACTTAACAACCGCATATTTTTCGTGAGAATTGTACCATCGCGGCTTAAAATCCTGAATGATATTTTTACTACCCATGATTATTTACATCAATGTGAGATTTAATATTACGATTATTTAACACGTGTTATTTCAAGACGGCTAACATTGCATTAAAATGTATAATATGGAGCATTGCTTAAGTATTAACTCGTGATTGCGATAAGATCACCTTGTTCCGATAACCTTTGCATCTATGAAACTCAATGAATACATCAATCAACGGTCGTACAGTAAGATGAAATATAAGACATGATAATTATGCAGCTTTACTTTAAACTCTTCAATAGAAACCATCATTTAATTGCGAGCATTTAATCAACACCCATTTCAATACTATAATAATCAAATACCCCCAACACCCAGACTGAAGTTGCGATGCAGATTTCTGTGATCCACACAATCACATCCGGCCCCGAAAATGAGAGACTCCAGCTCTGGCAACATGTCGCATCAGAAGATTTCATTAATCCAAAGGAAGGCCTCTCAACTGGCAAGAACCTTTACTGGCGGACCTGGAAATCCCTGAACAGATTAAGAAGGAGTTAGTAGAACAAAGGACAACCTCGAGCGGTGGGATACTTCGGCAGGGAGAGTCATTATTGTGCGACTGCGAAGACCTGTAGACCGCCTCACACCTGAGATCCTGCTCCATGTGCCGAACAAGCTGCACACCTCAAGACAATAATGGTAGGCAACACACGGACTTTCGATGTAGCCAGGTACTGGGCAGAAATAATTTGATGTTGCTGACACAAAGAAGAAGAAGAAGATTACCACGATCCAAAACACAAATCTTAGAGATTCAAAGACTATACGAGTATTGTAGTACATTATGGGTCTGACAGTTGAAGAACGTAGGAGCCTATTCCGTGTCAGCCACATTAACCGCGCGCGTAGCTCTCACGATTTCCACGACGAAGTTCAACAGCAAAAGACCGTCAGAACCAAGCAGCAGATCAAGAAAATCCTCCCAAGAAACGGCAGACTCCCAGGCGACAACACAGAACGCGTCTCCTATTCTCATGGATGGTGCACTCCATCAGAGAATATCTCACTGTCTGTTGTATGCCTGGATCACATGTACATTCGTCGCAAGAAAAGTGTCACAAAAAACATTCTTCTTCTTCTTCTTCGTGTCAGCGACGTCAAATTATTTTTTCCCAATATCTGGCAACATCGATAGCTCGTGTGTTGCCCAGCATTAGGTCCTGAGATGTGCAACTTGTTGGGCACATGGAGCAGCATCGTAGGTGTGAGGCGGTCTGCGGGTCTCCACAGTCGCACAATAGTGTCTCTCCCTGCCGAAGCATTCCCCACCGCTCGAGGTTGTCCTTTGTTCTACCAACTCCGGTTCTTAATCTGTTTAGGGATTTCCAGGTCGGCCAGTCAAGGCTCTTGCCAGTTGGGAGGCCTTCCATTGGAGTAATGAAATCCTCTGGTGCGATTTGTTGCCAGAGTTGGAGTCTCTCATTTTCAGGGCCGGACGTGAGAGGTTGTGTGGATTTCAGAAAGCTGCTTCGAGACTTCAATCTTGGTGTTGGGGGTATCTGATTATACAAGCAGTGGGACGGTTGGTTGATTGCCTTACGCATTTCTTCGGCGCATATGACTTTGCGTCTTATGTTCGGTGGTGCGATACCAGCCAAGGGGTATAGTTTAGAAATGGGTGTTGGTTTGAGGCAGCCTGTGACGACTCTGCATGCATCATTCAGGGCAGTATCCACTTGATTACAGTGGGCTGATCGACCCCACACTGGTGCCGCATATTGACGCATACTGGGGAGCATGAAAAGAACCTCCACGCGGTGCCCCCTGGAAACGGAATCTCGGACTTCCTCTTCCGGCCAATCTTTTCAACCCAGCGACAACAAAAACAAAAAACATTTATAAATAGTAATAAGTGATACAAGAGTAAAAGCCGAAATATTTTATAGAGAAAGTGTAATGTAAGAACATGTAATGTAATGTACTATCGCATCAAAATTCGGAGACAATTTGGGATCAAGCGATAATTACAATAGACATAAATTAATATTGGCGATTCATGGTGACCATATGCTTCACGTAAGGAGCGCACATATATTAAGATATATTTTTTAATATATTTAAATGTAGTTAAAAGTGGCTATTATTGAGAGATTTTTTTATTAATTTGTGATCAAGTCAACTTATTGCTCGTCTAATTAATTCGTAGAAAAAGTTTGACGTTTTTTGCTGCCATTGTGACTACATCGCTTGTTCGATAGTTAGGTTAGGTTAGAAGCCAACACGTAGGTGTGGTGTTGAATGTGCTCCTAACTATCTACACGATGTTTATCGCATTATTTAGAAATCAAAATGTGTCTATCCTCTAGCTTCCTGTTTTTAAATGTATTAATCAATTTACGTTAGCTTTAAATCACAATTACGGCTATTCCCAAACTGTGAAATTAAAAAATGTCTGAATGAATATATGACAACTTATTATTTGGTAAGCATATATAGACGCAATCATCCCGCGCTTTTGACTATGTCACTATGGGACACGGGCTGCCGGACTTCCAGAAACATTTTAACCGATGTATATTGGCATATTTTAACATTTTATTGTTATTTACTATAACAGTGGAGCTATATAATTGGCTTTGAAAACAGATGCCTGCGTAGAATACTAGGATTACGATGGTTTAACTTTGTCAGAAATGACGAGGTGAGGCAGTCTTGTATTTGAAAATAAATTGAAAAAAACTATAGTTGGTTAAAAAAGGCTCGTGCCGTCCTAGGGTGCCATCGGAAACTTAACTATAATGTACTCGAAGGAGCATGAGATGAAGTGAGAACCATTGCGGATGACAAAAGCCTTAAAACAGTAGTTTGTGTTACAATATATACTCTTGCTAGGGTGGTAGCTTAAGTAGGATATCCAAATAATTGATGAAATTATAATATTTTTATTAATACCTTATTTTTTCATGCTCATATTTTCGGGAAAAGGCTTATTTTAAATAGCAGAAGTAGTCTGGATGCGGAATCCTGAGGATCGAGGCCTAAGTGAATCATTGGACGTACACAGGCTGATAATGATGATTGCAACTTAAGTGTGCCGATTATATTGGAAGAGTCTAGGTTCTAAGAATGATATAGTCGGCAAATGTTGATGTTCAGCGTGCGATTGTTGCAGTGATCCTCAGCAGACAGGAGACGCTCGTGCTGCTGGGATATGACGCCACGGTCCGGACTATTCAATGCGAGGCTTTGCTTTTTGTGTGGCGGCTCTTGTGTTGTACCGGCAAGAGCAAAGCGCCGAGTCACGCTGGCCGAGACTATGGACCTTATGTTGCAGCTACCGGACTCATCTGACAGCATCACGTGAGTACGAGATGTGAACTGTGCTATATCGGTGTGCGTGGACACGAAACACGAGAAATTTATCTCCAAAGTCTTCTTAGAATACCATCAGTTTGTGAGACTGGGAAAAGTTACGTGCTCCCAAAGAATTAGGTCTGTCATGACACAAACTGTTTCATATAGTAGGTAATCTTTGTAATGTCTGCGATATGTTTTGTTTGAGTCGGAAATTTTATTTGAAGGTAAGCTAATAGAGGATTCGCGACAATAATGAAACCTAACGTAAAACACCCGATAAAGAACCTCGGTAAATATATATATGCGATCAATATACTCGTATTTAGGTACAGAAAAACGAAATGTATAAAAGTCACTTCTTATATAATTTTCGTAGTTTTGATTTGTGTATGACTTATGGAGAAGAAACGTAGCTAATATATAGCTTTACGATTAATTAAATACTTTACATAAACGATTAATGTTCATGAAATCTCTTTTTTGTGCAAAGTAACCACTTCTGCATTAACCCAGTCCTCAAGATAGTTTGGCGTTTTCCACACCTTTACCTTTCGATTAACTTGTGCAGTGAGTACACTGAGACCATTGAAACGTTTCGGGTGGATACTATCTCACTTTTCTTTTCCATACTTTCCCATTTTTGTCCTCGAAGTGCCATCTAGAATAAAAAATAAGAAATATAAGCAAGCCCTTTTGAAATAAGGAGAGCTAGATCATGATTAATATATGGTATAGTTATACATTTTTGTTTCCTCAACACATTTATATGTTTAATGAAAAGATATTTCTTTTTTGGGGCTGACATACTCAAAAAATTCGCTGAAAATCAAGCAACTAGCTTCATAAATGATCACATTTCTTAATAAACTGTGTCCGTCGGAAAATCAGCAGTACCATCTTATCATCTTCACCTTTAACTCAATGTACCAAAAAAATAGCACAATAATCAATCATCATCATCAGTAAAGAAAACATTAAAATAATGTTTTATCATGCTTTACACCTATTTTTTACTCCACAGATGGCATTTTCAGCATCCGCCATGGATTAATAATGGATCATGCAGAGCAATGGATACACATAGCAGGGGCTTCAAAGAGATGAAGAGATAAAATACACATACAAATAATACATCATCTCTATCAGCGATTGCATCACCATATGTTGAAATAAGCTCGATGATATCGTTTCACTGTTTTATCAATACTAATAATCAGAACTATTGTGTTGACAATTCTAAAAGTGTAAATTATCGTCAATATTACGTATCTAATAAATACATAATATAAAGCCACAGTATAATAGTTAACCCACCAGATACAGAAATTAAGAGAATCATTTTTTTATTTGTTTATTTATTTATTACACAGAAGCGAAGTTCCAAGGTACAAAATGATAAGAAACAGAGCATACATAAATTGTCAATAAATACAAAAGATAATAAAATATAAAAATATCATAAAAGAAGAAGAAGATGGCACGTGTCAAAGATCATAGAGATCTAGGAGAACAATACCATCGACAAAAGAGAAAAAGGATGTAAGAAAATGATCGAGGTGTGCTGGTAGGCCATATATACTCTTTAAGCTGCTCTATAAACTATGTATTATATAAAGAACTTTGACACTATAATCTACATTCTAGTAGTCGTAGGAAAACAAGCACCTATTGTTAGTTGTGGAAAGAGAATATGATTAATTGATATTGTGGCCTTTGGGCCAAAAAAAGATAATCTGAATAAATTAACTCAAAACTAAATAAATCATCAATCCTGAAGAAGACCCCTGCAATGGCGTTCGAAATATTGGTTGAAGGAAGTTCGCCACACACGGCTAAACCCAAAAGCCACAATATCAAATCTGGCCGTGAAAACCTAAGAAGTTAGAATCTGATTAAATACGCAAGTCTAATATTATGAATATGCTTTATTTAAGTAACTCAACGATAATTGTAATAACGCCCAAACACAAATATGCTATATCTCAAAATATTAAATTTAATGTAGGGTTTTGCTTCCTGGGATCCGCCAATGATCCTATGATACGACAACAATCTTCTTTGTATAGCTTCTCCATTAATTTTGTATTTACTCCGGACGTCAACGTTCGGAAGCCGAAAGCATAAATAGACGTGATGAAGAAGGAGGCCAGGACCTCGTGAATGGTGTGATGGATGATGCACTGGCGCTGATTGAATCGTTGATTTGTGAAGGAGACAGCCCGATAGGCGAAAGGGTCCATTCACTCATCCACAGATATGACTTCATCACATATCTTAAGCAAGAAATCTTATCCACTATTTTAGCTTCGGCTTAATATAATATTATATGTATCATAAAATAAAGCGATGAGTCTGACTTGGTATTAAATGAAAAGTCTATGATATAAATAAATGAAAATCACACTTGAATGTATATTACCGAAAGTATGATATTATATTTATCAGTTATCATGCTTAGTATGAGGTGAAAAATGGAATTATATTGCACCAAATTTAGGAAATTGATTATTGAGTGAAATTAGTACGACCACATGGCACCACGGATGTTTTAATATAATATTTCAGTAAATTTGTTGGTACTGATTCTAGTTTCCTTATTATTAATTTTTAGGTTGGGTTAGATGAGGTGATTTTGTGGTAACTTTTCTTTATGTAAACACATACAGGAGAATACCGACAGATGGTGATAGTAGTTCTGAAGTGTCATCTGTGGAGTTCTATGACGCTTACCATGGTGCATATGACTAAGCGCTGCATGATGAGTGTTGATCCGCCAACCTCATAGACTACAGCCCGAGAATCACGCATCATCCTTAGTATTACAATTACAGGAATCTACTGTGAGTGGGTGGTCTTCACGGGACGACTTTCGTCTACCACCAATATTAATTAATAGGCTGTGACTGGCATTTTAAGGATGAGGAATCAAATTCACATCAACCTTATTTTAAAACTCAGTTATCGATTAAAAAATATATTTATATCTTAATCTCCGTCGGGGATTGAATCCATGACATTTGTCCTTGCAAAGCAAACGCTTTAAGCATTGAGCTATACCCGCCGGCAACTGAATTCATCAAGAAATTATTAAGGGAGCTCGTAAACGAGTAATAGCAATTGACTTTTTCCACTATATTATTCCCCTAATAAATGTTTTCTTAAAATATCATTCATTAGTAATACTACTATATTATTGTATATTGTTGTTTTTTTGCTCAGCGTATGCGAATTTTGCTTCATTCATGAATAATTCAATTTCTACTATTCGATTGCTTTTAAATAAAAATTTCTAAGATATTTATGATCTACAACAGATTGTGCAATTTCCTTCTTCTATCACAAACCTCTCGAGAATGTCCCCTTACTGGTGAGCGATCATATATCTGATAAAACATGACTTCTTGATTCTTTGTTTTGTTATTTTTTTGTAAAGATTTATCATAGATAACGTCTGGCTGCGTCGCATTTTTGAGGCGAATATTGCGCAGAGTCATCACGGGAGCGCTACTCTGAACTGCTGAATCACCTGGGACAGGTATCTTCAACATTTATATTGCCTTATGAGACCGATCACCACGTATCTGCACCCCTGACAGGACAATTAACGAGGCATTGTTGTCATGGTGAAGTAACAAGAGTCCACTCTAATTAATTAATAATTACAAGCCAGTTACAACACATTAAGAAACGCATGTGTTCATAAATCACATGGACATGTGATTTATAAGAGTATGAAAAGATGTGAATACTTTAACAGCTGGTATTAAATGGTATGAAAACTATATCCTCGAATAGACATTGCAATACAATGAGAAGAACAATGTTTTTACGGCATTATGCTTCAACTCGGGTTGAGCCGATTCTTAAGACCAAATGATCGAGGCCTCGGGAGCGTCGGGCTAATTACTTGATCTCTTTAAATATAACAATATGGTTAACGGATTATCCAAAAATATGTATGATAATACAGCTCTTCGAGTCGTCGAGATTCTGAACTGAAGATTTTTTGGAACCATATTAATACTATGTATGCTGTTAGGTGGTCATTCAGTTGGCAAGATGTCTTGGGACGAGGATTAAACAATGGTAGCTGATAGAATTGAGTGGCGGTAATTCGTGGTAACCGTGTAATTCATATATGGAAGGGATATACTGTATAGTAGAAATAAAATGTACCAATATTTGGGTATTCCATTATAGAAGACCGTCAACTACAAGACTCATTGTAAGAAATAGTCAATGATAAACTATTTCAAGTTCACTATATCTTAAATAACTTCTTAGGTTTTCACGGCCAGATTGATATTGTGGCTTTTGGGCTAAGCCGTGTGTGGCGAACTTCCTTCAACTAGTATTTCGACCGCCATTGCAGGGGTCTTCTTCAGGATTGATGATTTATTTAGTTTTGAGTTGGTTTATTCAGATTATCTTTTTTATACGAGCGTTAAATCAATAACGCTCGTATAAAAATATATAATCTGAATAAACCAACTCAAAACTAAATAAATCATCAATCTTGAAGAAGACCCCTGCAATGGCGGTCGAAATATTGGTTGAAGGAAGTTCGCCACACACGGCTAAACCCAAAAGCCACAATATTCATTATATCGGTTGACCTTTATTTCTAGATGAATTTATCATTCATCTATGAAACAGTTATTATTAAATTTAAACAATACAAATATTACTTAAATGACCACAACAGGATACAATGTACCTTTACGCTAGTTGTTCTGCAAGGCAGGGTAACGACTCGACAAATTTGACGGAAAATACTCGTTTTGGACATCGCCGCATCTAACGTGACCGCACACACTTACTTTGGTGTAATTCTGCAAGTTGTAGCAATTAGCGACTCGGCGAGGCGAGTGAGGAGAGAGCAACAAGAAGGGTGAGACGGGCAGTTGCCTTGCCACCCGCCCCACGGCAGGTCACCCACGGAATGTACTGCGGTACGCCACCAATGTGACGTACCACATTACATAGTACACAGCAAATTTACTGTGGTGCGCCATCTCACTCGCACTTATGAACCATCATTGTAATAATCATCATTATGTTCACTCATTTAACTGGAGAATATGGTTGAAAAAAAAAAAACTGCTGATACAAAAACTTAGCCGCCATGGTCTTTGGTTCATTTCTGCAGCTTCGCCGAGTACATTTATATATTCGGCAGATTCGTTATATATTATATGTGTAGTTCCTGACTTTCTTCAAGGGAAGCCCATTATACGGTTGCATTGGCTTTTGGTTTGCAAAATGGCTTCCCGCCTTCAGAACACAGGAGCATTTTTCAATTCCATGCTCATACGTGAGACTCGAAAAGTGCTGTCTATACGAGTATATTGCATATTTCGTCTCTATTCTTCTATCATGAAATATAATGAGAGTTAATTATCTACTAAGTAATTATTTATTTATTAACTATATTACTTCTTCATCATAATACTATCATAATTACGAAAAGCGTCTCTTGTTACGACCTTTTGGACAATACTGTAGAACGTAAACGTCACTATGACGACGACGTCAATGTTCAAGCGTATTGTAATGACGAATTAATAAAATATCTACATGCAGTACATCTATTAAATTAATAAATCATCTATATATAGTAGTACGCGTGAATGCAACAGCGCTATAGAGCCGAGTGCGTGTACCTTTTGTAAGGCAGCTGCAAGTCCGGGCAGTTTAGCTATGTTCTTTACAGGTGTACCGGTACCATTTTGGTGAGTCAAAGAACCTTTGAACGACAACGAAACACACGGCGGTCTCTGCTGTGATGAACTTCAATTTGTAGATTTCGCAGGGGACATAAAATATTTTAATGAAAAATAGATAAACTAACACATCAGATACAATATTTACAATTTTATTTTAAAATGATAACGACAGCTATCTTTTGTGTTAAAAATTATCACATATGGCCATCATAATCTAGAGAAAATATTCCAATACGTTTCAATAAAATATAATTTAAAAAAACTCTATATTCATTCCATATCTAGAACATATCACCACCACAAATTTACTCCACTCGGTTCTCTCGTCTGCCACTGTCGATTCCGCATCTCAAGATATCTATATTTATACATAAAGGTCCTCCTGGGAACATATATGGATCCCAACAACTTACAGAGCAGAAGCCAGTTTACGTCGCATATTTTTGGAGATTTGTAATATATATTTTTAGAAGGTTTGAAGATTTTGTTTAAATAGGAGGGTCAAGTATGAAGTATCTAGAACTGGCTCTTTTTAGGGTGACACTGCGACACAATTTTTAACAGGTAAAATTTGCTTAGCTTTACTAATGACAATGACAGATATAACAGGTTACGTTATTAAAACTACGTTAAATGACACGTCGTTATTGCGGGGTAAGTAACGACATATAAAGTGACGATCGTGTGAAAGCGCATTGTATTAATTATGTTACTTTAACTTACATATGAATATTCCATCCGGTTACTTTAACCACTTGATTACCAAGAACCCACAGCTTTTTGATAAAATAAACCAGTATAAATATTTTTGCGAAAACTCTACAATGTTAAAACCTTTGACAAATCAACGTTGTTTTTCTAATATTGCGTACAATAATTTAAAACTGCTTAAATTTCCATTTTTTTCTTCATTTAATCCATTACATAAACAAAAACCTTACTTTGATATTATTTTAAAGAAAAGCTCTAATTTATAGAAAATTTAAAATCTTTTAACATTAACGGATGAATACTTCATCTCACAGTCACATCACAGTCAGTGAACGAATTGTCTGGGGACGATAGGTCGTCACACTGCGGCAGACAGAGCAGTTCTTAGATGTGGCCGTATGCTCCAGTTAAGGGAACGTACATGGTAGTGATAATGATATGATTAGTATTTTGTATATTTAAAATGTCTGCATTAAAAAGCTATCATGTGGCGAGCAATCGGTTGAAAGTGTATTCCTCAAGGGGTCTATTTATCTTGTTTATCATAATTGTATGTATTATGTATTAATACCTACCTCGCCATTACTCGGTGCAATTTTTAGACCATTAGTTTTTTCAGTTGCCACAACTGGTTTTTGACATAAAATTATGCAACCTTGTACCGATGTAATAACCATTAAGACAGATGGGGCGATTTCGCAGATAGTTAACTTAATTTTAGCACGTTGACTTCTTTATACCCGTATCGCTCATTACTAAGCATCGACGAAAGAGTAATCGCGTATGAAAATACTTATTATGGCCGGCGGGTGTAGTTCAATGGTTAAAGCGTTGGCTTTGCAATCCAAAGGTGGTGGGTTCGATCCCTGACGGAGATTAAAAAATAAAATAAAAAATAATAATCGATTTCTGAGATCTAAAATAACCTCCAGTTTGTGTGAATTTGATCCCTCACCTGTACAATGCCAGTTATAGCCTATTAATCAAAATTGGTGGTAGATGAAAGTCGTCCCGTGAAGACCACCTATTCATAGTAAACTCCTGTAATAATAAAGTATGATGCGTGAACCTCGGGCTTCAGTCTACGACGTTGGTGGATCAACAATCCACAGTAGCGCTTAGACATATGCAGCATGGTAAGCGTCATAGAATTTCACAGATGAGACTTCAGAATTACTATCACCATCTGTCGGTATTCTCCTATATGTGTTTGAATCTTCTTCGTAGTATCAATCCGGTGGATTGGTTTGCAGCAACAGAATCTTGCATCTAGATCTCCATTCCTCTCGGTCCTCCGCAACCCTTTTCAGCTTAGCATAAGCGCTACAATTCATGTCCTCGAATACTTGCTGCAAATACTAGTTTCTACCCTCAACCATCCCCTCCACAATATCGTGAATAAGACGATCGTGGCGCATGATGTGACCAATCTATCGGGCTCGCCTCTCTGAGGTGGTTCTTATTAGGTGCCTATTTTCCTTGATTATCCTGAGAACCTCATTGTTCGTGACGTGGTCTCTCCAGGAAATTCCGAGAATTCTTCTGTACGACCACATCTCAAAGACCTCTAGTCTTTTTTTATCACTTTCAGATAAGCACCATGTCTCACAGCCGTACATTAAGATGCTCCAAACAAGTGTTTTGGCAAGTTGCTTGCGGAGCCCTAAAGTAATATTCTTTGACTCATAAATTTTTACTTTTTTATTGAAAGCTAGCCTTGCTTGATGTATGCGACTATTGACTTCTCTTTTTGTTCTGCCATCCCAGGTGATCGTACTTCCAAGGTATACAAATTCTTTTGCATCTTTTAGGGGTAATCCTAGCATTGATATGTTAATTTTGTGCTGCTCATTGCGGCTTACGATTGGGAGAAGCTCTTCGATGTAATGAAAGAAATTGGAGTCAAATACAAGGAACGAAGACTCATATTTTCACTTTACAAAGAAGAAGCTGCCATAATATCACTTGGAAGTGTCCAAAAGGAAGCAAAAATACGTCAAGGGGTGAGACAAGGGTGCTCTCTGTCGCCTGTACTCTTCAACGTACATATATACAAAATGCAATTAATAACATCAGGGAAAAAATGGGCCATAGAGAGGGGGTTAAAATACATGGCAAAAAGATTGATATGATAAGGTTTGCTGACGACATTGCTCTGATTACTGAAACTGAAGATGAACTCACTGAAGCGCTGACATCCATGGAAAACATATTTAATTCCAACTACAATATGAAGATAAACAGCACAAAAACCAAAGTGTTTGAATAAAAAATAAAAAAATATATAAACAGTCTTTTTATTAAAAGTAATTTATGAATAAGTATAGTATTTTATTTATGTAAAATTCTGTATAAATATCTAAAATTGTGAAATAACATAGATGAATCTCACGCCACACACAAGATCTTACCTTTAAGTGGTGTGGTAAGCGAATTGAAAAAAAAAGAAAAGAAAAAAAAAACCTTTTGGTCCAGGCGTCGTTAGTAACGGGTTAATCATTAGACCTTCGTAAAAATTAGGGTTAACATACTATACACCGGAAAACGATAAGTCACTATTCTTCTTTTTTGTCGTATCAATCCGGTGGATTGGCTTTCAGCAACAAAATCATGCATGTCGATCTCCACTCTTCTCGACCCTCTGCAATCCTCTTTAGTTCAGCATAAGAGCTACAACTCATGTCCTCAAACACTTGCTGCAAATACTCCCGTCTAAGACGCCCTCTGCAGTTTCTACCTTCAACCATCCCTTCCACAATCTAGTGAAGAAGACCATCGTGTCGCATGATGTGACCGATCGCCTCTCTGAGATAGTTCTTACTAGGTGCCTGTCTTCCTTGATTATGCTGAGAACCTCATTGTTCGTGACGTGGTCTCTCCAGAAAATTACGAGAATTATTCTGTATGAACGGATCTCAAAGGCTTATTATTCCACATTTATTTAGCTGTGCCAGCTTCTCTGAATATGTTCGATTGACATGTATACAAGAGACTGGCTTTGGAATGTTCTACCAGTGTCTGTATTATCCCCCATTAAGTATGTGAATGTCTTCAAGAAGCAGATAAATATTTCTAATACCACCAACCATTACACTAACCAAACGTAGCGTCTAGCCACTTGGTTAAGCGGCATGTCAAAACTACATGAAGGAACACAACCCTATAGTATTCTTCTGTGTATGTTTATATAACATTATTTTAATTAAGTTAAATAATTAATGCAATCAAAAATTAGTATACTGATATAAGTTTGTTATCAATATAACGATTTATTAATCGTGCTTATAATTATGAAAGTGGTGTAAGTAAAGAAATTGAAAAAAAAGACTTATTCATTAACTTCACAGTTCACATTGTTGTGAATTATTATCTTCATCATAAGTTTAAAAAATCTAAATATAGCATTTTTTGTACTTTAATCTTGTTTCAAAATCTTCTTTCAAGATCTTTAAATATCTCAGAACGAACAAAACATGACATTACACCACTTTCATAATCGAGGACAAAATTACCATTTCAAAGTTATAATACTTGGAAATTATAATCCTTTTGTAAAGTTCCTTCATTAACCTTTTGAACTCATATGTCCAGACGCATTGTACAATAGTTTTTTTCCACGATGTCCTTTCAATTTTTAGTAGTATAAATTTTATCTTTTTACTATAGAAACTTTGAATTTTACTGGTAGTTGGTTTATTTTCAAGTGTTCTGTCTTCTAGTTCGCATCTCGGAGGGGATCCGGTGTTGGATCGATCGCAAAAACAGGTTGTTGCTTCCTTCTGAGCCAGCAGTTCCGCTCGGCCACCGCTGCCCGCTCTGAGCAAAGAAACGAACTGGAGAAGCATTCAGTGAACATTGACATGATCAAACCGCGAACAATAAATAGATCAATCCCTGGCTGAATCATCATTCCATATCAGCATATAAAACTCGTTGCTATGCTCCTTGCCTCATCTCATGTCAGCTCTGCCTCTCGCAGCAAAATACATTATATATATAGTTTTCTAAGACCTTATAAGACCTCGGAAGACTGAAAAAATAGCAGATTTAGTTTGTGCTCTCGTGCGGCATGTTATATGTGCCCGCCATTTTCCACCATTGTCTCTGTAATTTAAACGGGCTGTAGTATGAAAGGCTACCTTGTATGCTCCCTTACCTCGCCAATCCCTTACAAATTCTGTTTTTAAAACTAATATATAATCGTGTCGGAAACCCCAGAAGTGGGCTACGTCGATGGCGTTACTCCCGGCCATCATCAGGCATTAAATAGAACATTAAAAAATTTATTATTCGCCACCATTGGGTTTTTGTGAGATGCTAATATACGCAGGCTATAGAATTATGGAGTAGATTCACGCACGTAGAAGTTATAAAGAAAACTAATCTGGGAAAAGTATGAACACTATCTTTTACATGTTCAAATGAGAAGTAGAATTAGATTTTCTCTCATAATTTATCGTAATTATATCATTTTTACAGCCACAAGGTTTACAAATACGATACTTAAATCTACTCTCACATTAAAATATTTGTATTGATAATATTTTGTAGGAAAATAGTACAACGTAAAAAAACGTTGAAATAGAACTGTCGTTGTTTTGCTACCCGGTATTAGTCGGACTTTTTTTTCTGATGGCTATAGAATAATAAAATAATACCACTATAAAAAAATAATTTCATTTCATTGTTCGAATCGAATTTATACTTTTGGTAAATTAGAATGCTTTTAAAAATATACAACTTCTTATCACATATAATAACATTTCATATAAACGAATAATCAAGTATGTAAACTATTTTTTTGATTTATATTTAAGATTAAGAATAAGCGAAATGTCGTCTTATAGTGAGTTTGTCGGATAATCTTTCAGCATGTTTCAAACCACTGTGCAATCCTTCACGGCGTGACTTGTGTGGAGTACTTCTTCATGTGCAGAGCTGTTTCATGGACACCTGGAATAGATAAAAGCCTAATTTATGCGCGCAATAAGTCAAGTGCCCGCCTAGCCGCCGTAATCCGGCGAGCACGGTTAACCAAATATCTAAACAGCGACCACGAACAGGATATAGCACGAACGATGTTTCAGTAACACGTATGTATAGTTATTCTGTATTTTGATGGAATACAATGAACAATTATCATTATTCTATGTTCGACCTCCTAACTGGATCATATAGTAGTTACAAACTTTCGCCGCCAAGCTCTGTCATCTGCAAGGTTATTGCCTCATCAAACAATACTCAAGAAAACTGACCGAGAACGCTAATATTCTTCGTGTCAGCGACGTCAAATTATTTTTTCCCAATATCTGGCAACATCGATAGCTCGTGTGTTGCCCAGCATTAGGTCCTGAGATGTGCAACTTGTTGGGCACATGGAGCAGCATCGTAGGTGTGAGGCGGTCTGCAGGTCTCCACAGTCACACAATAGTGTCTCTCCCTGCCGAAGCATTCCCCACCGCTCGAGGTTGTCCTTTGTTCTACTAACTCCGGTTTTTAATCTGTTTAGGGATTTCCAGGTCCACCAGGCAAGGTTCTTGTCAGTTGGGAGGTCTTCTTTTGGAGTAATGAAATCATCTGATGCGACTTGTTGCCAGAGCTGGAGTCTGTCATTTTCAGGGCCGCATGTAAGAGGTTGTGTAGATAGGTATCTGATTATACAAGCAGTGGGACGGTTGGTTGATTGCCTTACGCATTTCTTCGGCGCATATGACTTTGCGTCTTATGTCAACCCAGCGACAACAAAACTAAATACAGTATAATTACTTAAGTCCTAGCTTATATTAAGCTCACTGAAAATACATGCAAGCTTTTGCTTATTTAGTATAAACATGTGAAAAATAAACTATTTTGATACAAAAAAGAAATTTAAGGAAAGCACGTTAACAATTTAAAAGGCCTTAAGAAAGAGCAAACATAGCTTTTGCTCTCCCAACCTAATAATTTTCCTCTCTTGGCGTTTTATACAATAGTATAAAATCCTGCCTTGTCTGCACCCGTACCTTATCATTCTTTACAACATCAAACCATTTTACTGTTTTTAAGACCAATTATACTGCTGCATTGGCATGATATATGGGTATGCCAATTCTTGCACATTATATTCGGTGAACATTGTTTTGATGATATTAAGACACTTGAGCGTTTCCAAGGCGAGAAACGATTTCCTTCTGCAAACCAATTTTGGCAAAAAGTATACCAAAATAACTCGAACAAACATTTTATATTCGTGTTTAAGAAATAACGAGTAAATGTGAGTTTTAGACACTGAAAAATTAATAACGAAAAAATAAAACGTTGTATTGATTCAACGGGTGAGTTTTGTACTGTTTCGCTCACCAGTTAGGGAAAATGTCAAAATAAAAACCTGACTATATTTCAAAGTTTTTCAATAGAATAAAATACCTTGAAAATATCTCGACGCTCTTCTGCTTTGAGCTTTTTATCTTTGAAAATACTTATACTTGGTCTTTGTAACTAAATATATAAATTTATATAAAACTTTATATAAAAAAATTCTTGTTTAGTTTATCTATCGCAGAAACCTTAATACGATTTCATTTTGCGAGTAGTTTGTTATTTATATACAGGGAGCGGCGAAAAAAGCTATCGTCGTTGTTTTGATTTAAAACTGTCAGCTTTTTTGCCGCTCCTCTACTTAGCTTTCAATTTTATATTCAATTTAAGTATTAAATACATAAATATATTTGACTTTTTCTAACGATCAAATCGCTCAATGTTATCTCCAAAAACTATCATGTATGTTTTGTAAATTATAAAAAAAATGTAAAATGAACAAAGCAAAAATTAGAAATTCGTGCGGTTAGACCGTGTGCAATGGCGCTCCCAAATGGCCTACCAGCACACCTCGATCCTTTTCTTACACCTTTTTCCTCTTTTGTCGATGGTATTGTTCTCCTAGATCTCTGTGATCTTTGACACGTGTCATCTTTTTCTTCTTGTATGTTATTTTTATTCTCTTTTTGTATTGTGTATTTATGCATACTCTATGTTTTTTATTGTTTGTACATTGGAACTTCGGTTCTGTGAAATAAATAAATAAATATTTGAATAAAAAAATATGTTCATATTATTGACGACGATGATGATCATTCATATTTATGTGTATGAATTGTTTACCGAGTGTAAGGTCCCCCTAGTTTACAATAAGAATAAATTATCACCCCCTCGAGCCTACCCTCAAAAGTTATTTATATTTAAACAACGGATTAAAAACATTAAGGGGATTAAATAAAAGTGGGTCTGATAATTTCAAATGTTTTTATAGAGGTGGGTACTTTCAAATAAAGCGGACTAAAATCGTTTAGCATGTACCGGTTAGGGTTTAGTATGGTCTGGTGAATTTCGTAGTGATAGGCGCCTTAAACTCTTTGTCATATCTACTGCGATAGGTTAATTATTAATTTATATATATCATTGCATATAATGGGTTTTAAGAACATGTTCTTAAGTAGAATATTAGTGGTACGATGGTTTAACCTTGTGAGACGTCCATATGCAAGAGTGCAGACGAAAGTAATGATTCCTAACTGATGTCTGCTATTTGTAGAATCCATTTCCCAACCTTACCATTTCCTTATCCATTCCCACGTTTTTCGTGGTTAACAACGTGTTACCAAAGAAGGCAATTCGAGACTCGTTGTAGTATACTAACTTCGCAGCCTTAGACTGAGGTCTATTTGACATCTAACTGATGCCCCTAGAATCACCGGAAGGCCTTCAGCCACTCTCTAACAAGTAGCTTTTTTCGTGCGTCCAGTAACAGGTCCCCATCTTGGTCTCCAAAAACAGGACGGGACAGGGAGGGTTTTCACCAAGCGGGCTTAACCTTGTGAGGCATGCGGTATGAGAGCGGACACGGCAGCCTTTCATCCTACATCCGGTGAAGAGATGAAGTTAGACTTGGATGGGACATGTTATACGGGTGTTACTGATGTGCATAAACTACAACTGATTTTTTTAAGATAAGGTGAAGACCATGGTGGTTGACAGAGTTTATGGCATGAATATGTGACCAACGACTTAACCACATTGCAAATGGGGTTGGCGTTCCATCAAACGAAGTTAAGCAACATTGGATGCGAACGAAAACATAAATAGGTAACCGCCTATTGCTTCTGTTTCGTTAATAGGTTGAATCCAGACCTTACGACTAAAATAATCCACGTCTCCAGAGAGATCCATACTCGGAGTGTCGCTAAAAGATCGAATCTGAAACGAGGATATACGCAGAAGAACTCGAGAAGCGGATGCTACCGGGCTAAGCGGCCGACCCCCTACAAGATGGACTGACGACAACCTTGTCACTGCGCAAAATCTAACCATCGTACTTTTTTCTGCACTGGCATGTTACACTGTCTTTTAATTATATGAACTTGGATAACGAACACCATAATCATCAATTTGTTAATTCGCATGGTTACATAGTAACATTATGTCCTTACATCACACGCGGTAACCTTCTATAGTCCTGGTGTTAACAGTCATTAGTCTTTGTTCCAATGACGGACCGTTTGCCCCTTACCACCATACGGTCGTGTTTGCCGACTCTCATATAAAATAAACAACTAAAAAACTCGTGATTTATGATACGTATATATTACAATCATGTCACTCTCTTGTTGCTATTATACTCTGAATAAAGCGATAATGCGTTGTCCAGATAAAAGCCATTCATACTTTTTATTCATGAAATTATTAATAATGTTAATCGCACGCCATTACGATATGCGATATTATTTCTACATAAACGTACATGTAAGAAAATTTATAAATATTTAATTTTAAAAATCACACTAAAAATTAAACTGCTTGTTTATATATTTTAATGGTGACTAATTTCTCATGATATTGTGAACTAAGTTACATGCATTTTGAACAAAGATATTAGTTCACTTTTGGTCAATAATTGGTGGAATATATGGAGGTCCCTTAACAGATTTCGGACCGGTGTATGCAAGATGACGACACAAATGAAAGCCTGACAGTTTTACAGCAGACCGATTGAATGTGACTGCGGCGTGGGGCAGACCCTGTCACACCTTCTGGAGTGTGCGCTATACCCGAAGAGCTGCACCCAGGAAGACCTGATGATAGCCGGGAGTAACGCCATTAACGTCAGGATCTGACCCCGTTGTTTCCGACACGATTATATATGTAATAATCGGAAAATAATATAATACATAAAATTTCTAACTAACGTGATTATTTAAAATATATATATTTGAAACAAGTGCTTAAACAATAAAACATTTCAATTTAATATCAATTTTCGTCTGATAGTAACTCGATAGGGTTAAACTGCGCTTATAGTGTAGTTCCATTTATTTATATTTAAGCTGTGCGTATAAAGTGCAAAAACATTAAAGCCATAAAAACTAAAGCTTTATTGAGTTTTAAGGAGTTGTGGCTTTTTCTTCACTTTACACAAGGTTTGTATACAGGCATAAGCGGACTGATATCATCTCGTGGTTTAATCTAATACACTATACAGGATTCCTTTTGCTTGTCGGGTTTGCCAACCGTATATAAAAAAACGGCAACGCGTAAAAAATTATGATAAAAAGTCGCAGGCTGCATCGAGGAAATGAAACTTAATATTGATAAGGTATACGAAACGCCTTGTCAAAATTTATTGTTTCGTTGACAGTAAAGTATCCTATAAAATAACCTCATTTTTATTATGAAAAGTGAGTCTTGATTATAAAACATCCAAATATACGGCTGCCTTCTTTTCTAGTCCTCAGGTTCTAGTAATGGGAACACAAATAATAAATAACTATAACATTCTAAAAACTATACTAATTATATCAACCCTTTGATTTTTTTTACGAAAGGAATGATACAAGCTCCATGCTACTTTTTCATTAGTTAAACATCAAGCCCAATGAAGCCTCTATGTTGTTAAATGATTCTAAGCCAGAAAATTCCTTCGTTTTAAATATATACTCGTGAATCACGTAAAAATTACAATTATCTCACAAAATACACATTCCAAAAAACTGTTGTATGGTGCGTAAATTAGCTTTGTTTAACCATATTTTTTTTAGATTACGATAATTTTTTATGCAACGAATGAAACATAAATATAATAATTCCTAAGTCATTAATGAACTATGTTATAATTATATGTTATAAGTAACGATTTAATAAGTTAGTTGTTTTTAAATGCCAAAGAGCTTAAAAGCTTTATCACGAATTAAAATGAGATAGATTAGAATGATTATCTTATAGAATATTCAAGTTATTTAATGACGGCCGAAAAATAATATGTTGTGTAAAATATGTAATATGATTGAAATGTTGAAGTGTCTGCAAAGATGTTTGAGATATCTTCGAATGTTATGTGATGAAAAATGTGGCATCGAAACGATCCCAATGAGCTATACGATCATTGCCGCAAGAGCTGCCTGTACGTGCCGATGGTCCACAGCTCTGAAAAAGGACATAAACAGTTATCATTAGGGGGCGACGCTACGAGCCGCGACC